>JARYHS010008075.1:33973556-33990257 GCA_031002005.1 Vandiemenella viatica
CTACATTCGGCTAATGTTGTGCACGATGGGAAACTCCACACTATTACCACATACAAAAGCACCAGTGTTCTGGGCTTGGTAGTTCTGGCTGCAATATGAAATACAGGGACACAAACATTTTTGGTTAAATTATGAAAGCGCCCAGGTCGACCACTTTCAACCGCCATATCTACCACACCACTATAGCTACCGACATCTAAACCAAAATAATCCACAATGGAGACTTGAGGTCACTACCACATAGGCCTACAAACACAAGTAGTCTGCATTGTGTTGTGGCAGCAAAGTGAAATACACGGACACACGTGTATTTCGTCGAAATGCGAAAATGTCCCTGATCGACTACTTTAAACCACCATATATATCTCCCACACCTTTCCAGCTATCAATATTTGGCCAACGTCGTTCACGACTGGAGACTCCATGCTACTGCCACACATAAACACCAGTGGTCTTCGCTAAGCACTTTTGGCTCAAAAGTGAAATATGGGGACACACAAACGTCTATGGTCGAAATATGAAAGTGGCCCAGGTCGACTACTTTCAACCACCATTTCTCCCTCACCCCCATAGCAACCGACAAATAACCACCATAGTGTACGATTGGAGACTCGATGCTACTACCACAGACAAATACCAATGGTCTGCGCCATGTAGTTATGGCAGGAAAGAGAAGTATAGGGACAAACAAGTCTTTGGTTGAAATATGAAAATACACTACATCGACCACTTTTAACCATAATTGCTTCCACACCACCACAGCTATTGACATTCGCCCAACATTGTGCACGAGAGAAAACTCCATGCTACTACCACACACAAATACCAGTGATCTGTACTAGGTAGTGGTGGCTGAAAAGTGAAATATAGATTTATACAAAGGGTAGTTGGTGCCTATGACTTCGTTCGTGTTTGAATTTTGATTGATAACTACTTGCAACGGTAACGCTAAGATTATTGCATCCACTCCAAGGTCTCGCCGATGATTCGGAAGGAACCAAAATCCTTCCTATGGTTCCTCAGCACAAGCAAGCCTCAGCTTGCGCAGCTCCGATGTCAGCTTACAGTCTCAACTAAGCATGTTACTTCTTGCATTCACCACTTCAGGTTCAAGGCAGTGAAATGACCACAGAGTAATGACGGTTAACATTATTTTATTTCAGTAATAAGAGCACAGCTGAATACACATCTACACTTGGTCAAAGCCTGCAAACATCTCTCTTCGTGTCCAGCGCCTCTCACTCTCTCCCCCACCCTTGTCATTCCAACCCACAGCTTACTTAACGGTATCACCCCTTCAAGGTCAGGCCTTGTGTGCATACCTGTAGACCAGCCGGGAGGCTATATGGTCACTCACACTACACCCCCTTTTTTTTCAGAAGAAAAAGACAGGAAACTACTTCTTTTTCTTCTTAAAATACTACCAACTACACCTCACCATTCTGCACCTACTAACTGCAATATCAGATAATACCTTAAATATAAGACATATACATCAAAAAGCATATACATATAGCATATACATAAAAAAGGAACAAAAAAATACAATATAAAGGCTATACTTGAAATAGAAACTAAAATCATAGAAATCAAATATTTTTCAGTGGGTGCTGATAACAATGTTTGCGAAAAACAATTTCTCAATTTCTTTCCTAAGGTCAAATCATAAAAATTAAATATTAATATAAACTTAAATCTAATACAATGTCAAGCAATAATAATGATAATGAATCACATACACTGTAAATAAAGACAAGAGGACATAAAATTCAAATACGTTTTACTGACTGCTGTAAACATTGACCATCAGTACTGTAGTTCATTAGCTTTAGCCACGCCATAGAGTCATCATTCGTTTTAGCAAACACTGAAAACCTGGGCTTGACTTTCTGCAAACCTTTTAATCACTTACTACTTGCACGTTTTAACTTTATATCGATAATATGTGGCTACAGACTGCATGATAGTGACAATGACCAAAAATAAACATTTACCAATAATTTATAATGCGCCTGAAAAGCTACATTTCCAAAAACTGGTTCAGTATTGTATCCATTGTCCAAATTGTTATACAAATAACAGCTGCTGCAAAAGGAACGATTAGTGCAGCTCCAACCATAAAATTAAATGTTCGCAAGATCTAAAATCTAACACAAGGTTACAAAACAATAACGATAAAGATTCACACACCCACACAAAATATAAAAAAAACACGGAAAATCATATATGTCTCAGCGGCTTCTGCAAACAATGTCCACAAGAACAATTGTTAATACTTCCATATGAAGTTCAGCCAGTTGTTAAAGTGGAGCAACATTTTTTAAAATCACTTGTTTTACACGAACACTCAAAATAAACTATGCTTGCAGCTTCGCAAGCTTTTAAGCCACTATTCACTTGCACATTTTCACTTTCCTATCACAGGAAGTGACCATTGCACGAAGTGTAACGAATAACAACTATGGTATAGGCTTCTGCATTTCCCAGTCCATCGGACAGAATGAACCTGTTACCACTTAACAGCTCGCTTGACTGCTTTTTACAACTAATGTCCAATGCTTTCCAGGAAGCAAATCTTTTCCTGCAATTATCGTGACGGATAATATCTATTGTTATATCATACACAGAAACTTCCGCCAAATATTTCACATTCAACTTACGACTACACTTGCGCAGTCCATCAAAACCAAAGTTCTGTCTCCCCAGAAATATCTTTCCACCTATCTCTATACTCTGGCACACAAGAATTATTCCTTGTTTTTCTCCAAAAGGCGGTTTTAGAACGAATCCTCCAAATGACAAATCAGTACTGTTCGGTTTGTCGCTGCCGCTACTCATCCATCTCTCAGTCACTGCCTCCCGTTCTGTCAGTATACTGGAAGTCATCGCCTCACACAACAGCTGATTAACACTACCAGATTGGTAAATTACATCACTACATATATTCTTTTTCACATCTGTCACCACCCTTCCCTCTTTATTCCACAGTGTCTGCATTTCAACGCTTGCAAATTTCGCATCTTTTCTTACTGAAAAATCCCATTCTGCCACTTTCTTTTTTCTTACATCCAGCAGTAAGTCCCCGTCCCTATTCTCTCCTCTCTGTAATCGACATATAATATTTTGCCAACAGCATTAACTTCCGCAATTTTTTCAGCATCTAAATACCCCTCTTGTTCTTTATTTTGTCGCTCATCTGTGTTCACAGTCAAACTATCATTTTTAACATTCATTAAAGATTTTTTGGTCTCGTGTAACATGTTATCTAACTTTGTTTCAGACTCCCGCATGCAAGACATTAACCTTTCTTTACTATCTTTACTATCTTTGTGATTTTTATCCATTAATTCACTAAAATTTTCCGCATCTTCATACAGGCCCTTGCGCTCTTCCCTCATTTCTTTCACACTCCTATCAACCATTTCCACCAAACTTTCTGACGCGTCCTCAGTCCTCTTTGAAACGTCTTTTATCTCATTCATGCAGTCTAGTTTCTCCTGCCTGTTCTCCTCATAATTCTGTTCAGACTCATCAAATCTCCTATTTATCCTCTGAATAACTGCCAAAATGTCATTAATTGTAGAAATTATAGTTGCTTCTTTGGAATCACTAAGATTACTTCCTCTCTCTACCCTATCCTCACACTCCCCTTCAATCACACTTAAACCTCCGTCGTCCATTTCTACACAACCCAATAATGCTCAAATGCTGAAATAAAGAATACTAAACCTCCAGACAGAACTCGAAGACAGAGATCAGAGAAAAAAGAGAGCACCTAACGCTACTATCGAACACATCTGAATATTTTCATTTGAAGTACAACCTTTAATTATTTCACGTACATCAACAAAACAAGACATTAGAAATGATAGAGAACCACTTCAACTATAACACAACAAGCGGGAGGAAAAACAAGAAACACTCCTAGAATTGCGACCAGAACATTATCAAAAACAATTAAGTTGAATAAAAACACACACCATTATCAAAATTTATGCCCCCTCTCCCTTGAAATCCGTAAACAACAAACGAACAAGAACTCCGCTATACATAAAAAAATTTCCATGCTTGAAACTGTGAAAAGACACAGTTACAGCCCTTATGAAATGAAAAAAAAAAAGGATCTACATAATTACTGCCAGACATGAAATAAAAATCTACAAGCTATGCAGTCAAGTGCACTGTCAGCAAACCAAGCCACTCTCTCCGCCGAGAGGAAAAAATTATACAGATAACCATCACCAAAGTTAATTCGCTCAGCCACGTGCTAAGGCTCACCTCAATATAAACTGTCTTCCAGATTGTTGTTCACCCGTCTTCAAGGATGAAATTTTTTGGCCAGGGTCGCCAGATGCAACGGGTAACGCTAAGATTATTATGGCATCTCCACTCCAAGGTCTCGCCGATGATTCGGAAGGAACCAAAATCCTTCCTATGGTTCCTCAGCAAAGCAAGCCTCAGCTTGCGCAGCTCGATGTCAGCTACAGTCTCAACTAAGCATGTTACTTCTTGCATTCACCACTTCAGGTTCAAGGCAGTGAAATGACCACAGAGTAATGACGGTTAACATTATTTTATTTCAGTAATAAGAGCACAGCTGAATACACATCTACACTTGGTCAAAGCCTGCAAACATCTCTCTTCGTGTCCAGCGCCTCTCACTCTCTCCCCCACCCTTGTCATTCCAACCCACAGCTTACTTAACGGTATCACCCCTTCAAGGTCAGGCCTTGTGTGCATACCTGTAGACCAGCCGGGAGGCTATATGGTCACTCCACACTGACATACAACCACCATGGCAGGGTATTTATGGCTGCAAAATTTAATGTAAGGACACCCATGTCGTTGGTCGAAATAGAATAATGCCCTAGATCGACCACTTTAAACCTATCATCCACACTCCCACGGCTACCGACATCTAACCACCAGAGTGTACGATGAGAGACTCCAGGCTATTACCACACACAAACACCAGTGGTATGCGCTTGGTACTTTTGACTGCAGATTGAAATATAGGGACACACATGACTGTTTTTATATCAGGTTCGACCACTTTCAATTACGATATCTACCACAGCGCCACAGCTGCCGACATGCAATCACCATAGTGCATGATGGAAGACTCCAGGCTATACCACACACAAACACCAATGGTCTGCGGATGGTACTTCTGCTTGTAATGTGTAATATTAGGACACACACGTCTTTGGTAGAAATAGGAAATTGTCGTACGTCGATCACTCTCAATCACCATATCTCTCACACACGCATGGTGGACGATGGAAGACTTGAGGCCACTACCACATACATACACCAGAGGTCTGCGCTATGTAGTTGTGGTGGCAGCAAAGTGAAGTATACGGACACACATGTCTTTGGTCGAAATACGAAAATGTCCCTGATTGACTGCTTTCAACTACCATATAGCTGTGTCCAACCTGTTCAACTTTCGGTCGTCAAAGGCATGCGTCATGTTGAACGGGGGAGAGGCTCGGAAGGCATGCGTCAGGGGCATGCCCGAGATCCTCATTCCGTTCAACAAACCAGGAGGCACGGCGTATTGCAAGCGTTCCAGCTGAAGTGGATTCTCGTGCGTCTTCGCTTGCAATATGTCGCTCTCCAACGAATAAACGCTTTCATTTTTCGAAGATTAACGTTCGTTTCATTGTTATGTGACGTCAAAAATAAAGATTATATTCATTTAAGTGACAGTACTTATAATAAATATTTAGTAGTTTTCCACATCATTTATAATTAATCATGCTCATTTTAATTAACATTTTGCTCTAGTTGATTTTTGTGAAGAGTTTTGACAATGTAGGATTGTGTGTTTTGCGAAATTATTGAACAAACATTCGAGGCAGGATGCGTAAAATTCAGAGTGCAGTATACAGTACTTTCACGTAGGAAATATTTAATCTCGTTTAACGAATGGTGGGAATGCTCAAGCTTCATCATGTACTTAGTATATCAATACGCAGATTTAAAGAGTATTAAATGTCGTATTCAATAAACAACATTGTTGTAATAAGCAGTCAGATGCATTTACTTGAATTTGTGAAAGTATCAACGAATGTTGTGAAAAACAAAAATAATTTTTACAGTTGCATAATGTCTTCTAGTTAAAAGTTTCAGATTGTTCTTTGGAAGGGAATGCTTTCTATGTTAGTCGATGTCAGTCAGCTATATTGTTGTAAATAACTTCGCGAGATTTACGCTCGCGAAGTTATTTACATCATAACTACGGCAAAAACCGCAACTTTTTTATGATGTCAAATGCAGAGTTCGGCATAGCGCTGTAACATCAAGAGGCTTACACAATGGACAACTATTTAACTTAATCAACACCTTTTAATCTTAACTTACGTATTGCTATGCTATTTTTCTCGGATCAAGAGCAATTCGTTCTAATATATTAGATAAAAGGCGGGTAGGTAATGTGCAGGTTTCTTTCTTACAGAAACTAAATTTATTGAAAGTATGTTACTCAGCTACATTTTCCAGATACATCTCCAGTTGAAAATGTTTGTTATATATTAGAATTGAAGATGAAACTTCCTTACAAGTAGTTATCTTGCCATGGTATGCTGCCTATCGGTGACATAAAATATTCTACGAATTCATCCCGCAATTCGGAAGCTTTCAGAGAGTCTTAGAGGAATTCTCCGAAGTGGGGCGAAGCCAGTGTCTTTTGCGGTAGTTCCGCGCCAAGTTCCGGGAATAGTAGTTCCTTTGCTGGCATCTTCAATGTCCAAAGATCCCACTGGACAGTAAAACCTTGTACAATCTGGCTTTATACGAAGGAAATTGTGCAGATATACGCAACATAAGACTATGTCCACAATCGTACTTTTAACTTTGAACTTAATTGGCCTTAGGAAAATTCGGAACACGGAAGCAAGCAGGCCGAAGGCATTTTCAACGGTACGTCTTCGGCAGGTATTGCGTCTCTGAATTTGGTGTCTCGTTTGAATGGCGGGTTTCACCATTGTTAGAAGAGTATAAAAATTTTGCTTCGATATTCGCGTTAAGTTTTTAAACAGCGCATTGTCATTGAACTGCAGTTCTTGGAGAATTTGCACATTTCGAGTTTTCAAATAATTCTTTACCCACAGTTTCCTCCGCGATTTTTTCCCCCGGGATTTCGCTAATATAAGAATGGCAGCTGTAATGCCCGCCAGACAAATTGAATCATCAATCTCGCTGCGGCTACACCGGAACACTGAGGGCATGCCTCAAGAGGCGTGAATGTGGACACTAAAGGGCATGCCTTCTGATGCGTGCCTCTAGCGCATACCTCAAGATGAACATATTGCAAGAGGAACGGGCAAGAGGAAAAGGCAAGTTGAAAGGGAAGAGGCACAAGTGTGGACATAGCTTATTTCCCACACTTCCCCTACGTTGTGCACGAAGGGGAACTGGATGCTACTACCACCCACAAACATCAGTGGTCTGCTCTAGGTAGTGGTTTGCTGCGGGGCGAAATATAGGGACATACAAGTCTATTTTTATTTATATATAAGATTAACTGCTTCATCCATTTTGTTCACGCTAACTTTTACTGTGCGGACCTACCTCTGAAACCGATTTTGTCACAGTTGACACATCACCTACGACATAAACCTAACTCCATTCCTTTGTACAATAAGATATCACTCGTTAGTTAAAATCAAGTCAAATATGTCGACAACGAAACGAAACTAACCCAACCAGTAGTTTTTTGCTCAAATTTCATTAAAAGAAATATGGATACTAATTTGTGGACATTTTGATCTGAAACATCTCATTTTTCCGAACTCACATCAAAACGAACGTACACCATTTTATCGCGGACCATTCACCGTAAATTATTTAAGAGTTCTATCAAAATCCGACACGCAGTTTTTGCACGAATTGATGGACACTTTAACTTAAATTTCTCAGCTTTAGAATTACCGCATATTACCCCGGAACTAGGAGCTGCATTATTTAAAACCCCTTCAAAATCATTTGCGTAGTTTATGTGTGAATTCCATTCATCGAAACAGACAAACATTAAAAATTCATTCACCGACGAATATACGGATAACATACCCACTTTACCACATCGTGATTCGTTACGAACCAATATATTCAGTAATAATAACTCATAAATTTCAGCTACATTTACAATAAGGACAAAGTTTTTCTCGGCGTTGAGAATGGATGTAGTCTTCTCGGGAGACTAGCCGAGTAATCAAGGTGTCTCCACACAATATTTCGGCGATCCGAAACCCGTCGCCATCTTCTGATGATATTTACAAATTTTAAAGGATTTATTAAATTAGGCGCTAACGATATTTCTGAAGCTGAAACAGACGAGAAGTACAGCGAAAACCCAACATCATCTTTAATCTCAAAGAGGCCATTCCGATATAATTCTAACAACGACGTATGGTTGTGTAACCACGATGAATTAAGAGTTCCTAAACTTGAGGCAAGCAACTGGTACCTCCCAAAAAAAAGTAATCTTCACTCTGTGCATTCCAGTTTCTTTCGTTACAGACACTTCTGATGTGATTACATATCAATCACTCCAATTTACCTTCCACTGATGTCAAACCAATCGGCCTGCAATTTTTTCAAGCCTATTTGAAAACCCTCCAGACTCAATTCTTGGTCACATGGATAAGAACCACGTGAAAAATATTTGTGATATGATTGACAAAGCCGCTCCCGCACCACCACCATCTGTCAGGTTTTTTTATTTGTGAATTGATTACACTCCAATTATTACATATACAGCTATCATTGTTTCACTAATCGGAAGAGAAGCTCTCAAGGTTTTGTTTTGTATTGCACTTGTGCCGACCCTCATTTTCCTTAGATTTTTTCTATACATATCATTCAGTTTTACCTAATCGTTCATATCTTCACGAATACATTCATATCTTCTCTTGTTGCTGCTACTTTTTACATCTAATAGAGAATGTAATATCCGAGTTGCTAATCAGTCTGTGTATAGGAGGCGTATGCAGTGGTAAAATTTTTGTATTACTCTAATAAGATACCCTGTTACTACAGTTGACTAAGTTATTTCCATTATCAATGAAAATGAAGTTAGTAAACGATGTCGTATTTACTAAACTTACTCAGTCTACAACCCGTAGGTTGGTTGGATCCCAAGACATTTTTCAGTGGAAGTACGGCTAGTTCCTTTTCTCTGTGACCTACAGTTTATCGTGGTATTCGAACCACGGAACGTCCTGTCATAAGTTATATCCACATCCATACTCCGCAGATTCTCGAGAGCAAGACACATTTATCTGATGAAGACAACAAAGGACTTTGTCGAAACGTTGCCATCGTTTATGAAAATATCCGGCTGCAAACCCGTGAAGACTTTGTTGCAATGACCAACTTAGGCGCTATCCCAACCACGTTTGCTAGCAGTTTCTATGATAAATAAATGAAGAACAGGTCTTTCGTATATTACGTAGCGTCGGACCCAACTAAATCCAGTTTTCCCTTGCAGTCTTATCACTCTTGAAATACTCAGTGTCTCAAGCTTTTAAATAGTGTGCACATAAATAACTGATTATGCATCAGCTTCTGCTATCTGTGTGTTTGAACGTGAGTTAAGACGGGGGAAACTAAGTCGTAAGAGAGATATTTCTCTTTTACAATAAAGACGCTGTAAACGCATCACGAGTAGAAAAGAGAATTGTCATACAGAAAACACGAGAAAATGTCCACCTATTTCTGAAAATTAAGCTCTCAAACTGTATTTCAATATTGCGGTAAGTAGACCGTAAGCTTGGATGCATTATTTCTAATCAGTCCAATTCTAGAGGATAAACACATTCATTGATGCTTACTGTAGTCCATGAATGACTTGCTTATTACGTATGCCGCAGGTGAATCTATAGCTGTGAATGTCTCCTCGCCGCGAGAACGCGAGATGGAAGGTCATCTTGAAGAGCGAAACCGAAGTATTGATCGTGGGGCGGCAATGCCCTGCCAGTCGTCTTAATGTGCCCCTCACCACAGATAGATCATCAGTATATAAACGTCACTTTTGTAATCAATTAACAAACACTGCGCTTTAACACTAAATACAGCTACGGCACTATTCGCAGTCCTCTAACATTTGATATGAATTTGAAAAATGATTATGTTCGATTCTCTTGTCAGAGTCTTACTCTGTGTGGTTTACTGGATGAAGGTGAATTTGGGATAGTTTTTTTAATATAAAAAGTCGTTGATTTTGTTCGAACTTTGAAAATTGATTTAATGAGACAGACTTTACCAACATCTGTAGTTAGTAAATGAGAAGTTATTTCCGAATGTGTAAAACAATGAACCCGAATAGTAAAATCTCCTGGTTTTTAAGAAACAGAAGGAACATTGGAACGTTATTGCAATTATTACAATCGCACATCAGCTATAAATTTTTTTCCATGAAGTGTATTTTCTGAAGTCTTATTTAGTCTTATTATACCTAGGTTCAGAAGTTTTTTTTAAAAAAATATAATAATAATAATTACATTTACCCAAGTTAGTCGTGCAGCCATCTGAATTGTGTCATTGTTTCATCTAGTGTGTACAAATATTATCGTCATTATTATCATTTTATTTGCAGCAGGCGAACACAAGACTTGATTAAAATTACCGTTGACCTTTGCCGGTTTGTTTTGTTTTCAAATAATTTGGGTGTGCAATATGATAGGCATTCAATAGGAGTTCTATGAAGCTTCCTAAACTTAAGTTGTTTAGCAGGTATAAACCATGAATTAATGTTTAAGATCCCCGTGAGTTTCATCTGAACTCCATCTGGGTCGCAACAGCTGCCGCGATTAACAGAGAATCCTTGGTCGATGACGGTCTTATCATTAAAAAGTTGCATCAGTGAGGAGTATTATATATCTTATTTAAAAGGTACACTAATTAAACATTCTTTAAATCTTGCTGCTGTCTGTTTGTAAATGCTTTAAACAATTGCTGTAATTTCCAGGTAGCTGTATAATGTATAAGAATATTCATTTGTGATCAGTTTCCACTGTGAATTAATTTTATTCTGTCAACACATGCGCGTTTATTTCCTAAACTTCCCCATATTAATTTATTAACAAACAATGTTAATGCCGCTATTCTCTACTTTTAAAGCTGAGGCATTTTTTAGATGGAGGAAACCGGGGTGCGGTAAACAGCGTGCCGGCCTGGTAATGATTGAGATTATTTCGGAATTGAGTGTCGGCTGCAGGGAGATGGGCGTGGCAGTCCCGGGCACAGCCACAACGATCGACGCTGCAGACTGCAACCAGCCAGGTGGCGTCGCTGCCGCACCATCAGACTAGTCTCACAACATACAGTCCTATCATGTCTGGAACCCTCTCATATTATACCCATCCCTGATCCGAAAAAGTCAGTAAGTAACTTTCCCTACGGATTGCACGTACTCTTACAGTATTATTACAAACTGCCTTGTTTTGTCTTTGCTGTATCTTCACCTCAGGTAAAGAGAAATGTTTTTCTGTTACTTCGCTAAATATGTTGCATCTTCTTCTGCACTTAATTATGTTCCCACTTGTGTTTCCTGCATCTATTGGAACTGTACCTTCTACCATTTTACATTCTCTTCTAGTTTTAGAATTATGGAGCAATTCTTTGCCATCTTTTTACTGAAGTATTGTGGTTATTTTGTAACACCTCAAAATAATAACACACGCCATCTGCCACTAGAAAGCATTAATACTGGGAGCTTAAGAGATAAGTCATTTAAAGTAGACACGTGTCCCAACCCATTAGCTTCCCAGACATAGCAATTTAATCCTACATATTTCAGATGATGAATCTTAAAAAGTTTACAAACATTTTTCGAAATTTCCACCACCATTCGCGGGCTAGCACATGCGGAAAACAACGTTTGTTAGGAAACTTGCCTTCATAATAGTAAGGACTTTGCCACATTACCTCTTGTCCGGGACTACTCGCTTGTTAGAATGTGTTATTAATAGAAATTTTCTGCAGTACACAAGTTACGATGTGGTTAGAAGCTACAAATTGAATTTCGCTATGTTTAACTCAAACTGTAGAATTTGGCGGCTAGAGTGAGTTGTTCTCTGGATCTATTGCTGGCCGGTTCGATTATGGTGAGCTGTAACGCTCTGACCCGCTTTCTGGAGGACACGGGTTAGAATCCCGGTCCTGTCATCCAGATTTTGTTTTTCATGGCTTCCCCAATTCACTCTAGTAGAATGTCTTTAAAAAGGTCATGGCCGAATTCCTTTCCGATCTTTGCTCCCGTCCTTTCCCGCCTCCCATGACCTCTACGTCGACGAGGCGTAAAGCTGTAAGCAAAAAAAAAAAAAAAAAAAAAAAAAAAAAAGTTCGATTAGATGTCGTTAAAAATGTGATGTGTGAATTTTCCAATGAGTTACTTGTGAACTTGAATTCATAGAATAATAAAGACTATGTTTGTCTGGCTGTTTATGACGAGACATTGAATAATATTTTTGTGCAAGAAACCAAAATTGCCGTGATAATGGAGACTTGGTGGGGGGTTGATGAAGAGACTGCAAAATAACTTTATAATATTCTACTTTTCCATAGCCTTATTGGTGTGCATTAACTGCCGTAGTAATTCCTCAACTAAAACATATTTCGAATTATAGAAGTCAATAAATTCCTCCCATACCGCTCCAGTTATGATTTTTTTTTTTTAAAAAAAAAAGATTGTTGGTCATAGCAGAATAACTATTAATAAAACAAATTTTTATTTTTGTAAGGACTTTGGCTCATAAGCAGTTAAAGTTCAGTCCTGGCAAGCAGGAGGACGCTGGTTGCAGTTCAATTGCGGATATCCACATTCCGGTTTGCCATAATTTCTTAAAATCACTCCAGGTAAACCCCGGGGTAATTCCTTAAAAAAGGCCACTGCTGAATTGCTCTGTATTCCTTGTCCATAGTACCCACCCAGCTCTAAAGACCTCGATGTTGGCGATCGATTAAGCCCAATTTTTTTAAAAAAATAATGGCTTGTCAACATTGATGTCGTTAGAACCAGCGTAGGATTAAAAGCAAAGAATGGCATGTGTGAAATGTATGAGGAAACAATCCTAGCTTTCGCCTCGCATGTTTTCGGAAAAACCATGGAAAACCGAAATCAGGATCGACGTACATGATATCGAATTCGTCTCCTGCCAAATGCTTGGTTATCGCTACCACAACTAGTTAATGACCTAGTCTTCTCTTATGATATCGCATTGATCCATAAATTAAAATAAACGTAGTGATGTAGCACAATCATTTTCTTGATGTCTGCAAAAATACTGAATTACAAGTAACTTCTCTTAATCCTATTTTACATTTCATATACTTAACAATTTACACTACTCTATAGCACTTCTTCGAGGCAATTCACCTATGATGTTAACAATACTGTAGCCAAAATTTCTAGAAGCTCTAGATATGTTGTACACCAGGGGTGGCCAACCCGCGGCCTTGAACATTTTTCTGGACGGCGAGATTCATCACACTTTTACAAATAATTTTTATATTTCATTTTAGCGTTATATATTTCTTTACAATGTGCGTTTAATATCGTTATTACTATATTATCTATGTTTACATGTAAGAATAATAGTAAACACAATAAAAACTCATATTTCAATGTTTTACTCCAAAAAAATGACTCTAGTGGGGACATATAATTTTATATGCGGCCCGCGGAGTTATGATGCACTATCAGAGTGGCCCGCCAAATTAATTGGGTTGGCCATCCCTGTTGTACACTAACAATTCAACTAGGAATCTTAGTTGCAACAGGTTTTCTTAGCGTTCATGGCATTCATTCTCAACCGTTTTCAACAAGAGAACCTGTAAATTATCAGAAAATAATGCTGTGGGCCACTAACTTATATATGCCTCATTTTCTACCTTTATGGATATAGTTAACGTCTGGGATATATTTTACTGTACCATTATAACATAATGAATCTAAAAGTGTGATTTGAAACTGGATGTGAACTATTAAACGTTATTTGCATACTGACCAGGCTTTTAATTTTTAGTAGCCAAATGAATAATAATGTTACTATAGGCTCAATTCCGTACCATAGATCTACAAGCACAAAATAAAATAATATATACCACATCTAATACCTTTATTTGCGTTTACGTCACCACTCTTATACCGCATACCATATACCGCAGTACCTCACGTCTACTACAAGATTCTAAGAAAACGGTCATTTACTACAAAGGCGTTGGAAATGAATTGACTATTGTAGGGACAATTCTGTCCTATTCTCATCCTGAAAATTCCAGAATTTTGCCCGGTCATTGAAAAAATTAATAGTTTTTTTAAATATTTGCTTATAGTTTACACTCGCATAAAGTCATATTCAGTACGAATACGGTATCTAAATTTTTAACATTCTGCCTGAACCCTCTTCGCCGATCAACGCCCGAGGACCACAGTTTGAGAAATACTGACCTAGACGATACGAGGCACAAGATGCCGAACACAGGTTACATCAAAACGTCTAACACTTGGTCGGCGATATCGCCACGCATTTTTAGTCTCAACTCTATATCTATACTATTATAAATCTGTAAGCAAGCTGCGTTTGTAGTGAGGCTTGATCTCTAATAACGCAAAAACTACCGCATCAATTTGCATGGTTTCCAAATTTTTAAAGTTAATGTTGCTGATCAACATCTGCAGAAGTAGCTAACGACTAATATGTACCATGGGAAGAAGCAAGTCAATAAAAAACTTCAGAAATGTGAAACTGTAGACCACAGATAATTATACACATTCAGACGGTCACTCCTTTCATAAAGAGACCTGACAAAATTTAGGATTTCCCTTTTTTTTTTTTACTTCTGCGATTAATTTTTCTGGACCGCAGTAATTAAAAATAAAAAGAATATGTGAATCAAGTATAATCAGCATTTACTTGAATTGTAACAGGTCTGCTGAATTACGAAAAAGTTATACTACTAATATTGAAGACATGTATTGTCTCTGGTAGACTGTTATACAGTTTTTCTCTGGAACAAAATTGCTACGTGAACGCTGTACAATACAGCCACAATAAGCCAATACTTCTCTCGAAGAGCGATGTCTGAAAAACAGCTATTATAAATATCGGCAAGTAATAAAACTTACTTCTTTCATAATGACTTGCGCGGAATTGCACATATTTGGAAGTACTTTATTCGATTAATATGTCTCGTGGCTATAACGTGCAAATATAACTAGGCATCCGAAAATTCAGGTACACACTTTGACTTTAAATCTGGCCGCCGGTGAAAAATTCTATCACTCTTATTTTGCACAATCTGGCATCAATGTCATCCCAGGCAACAGGAACGCAATACTGGCTCCGCCTCCTCGCAATTTCATTGGTGGATATTTTATTCAGAGCCATCTATACTGCAGATTTTTCATTTCCTTAAGTCAATGCAGGAAACAATTGGCCAACAGGTAGGAATTAAGCTCCTCCCACTGACGATTCTTATTGGCTGAACAGTTCATCATCCTACCATTACATTTCTATAATACTTTACCAAAATTCAGATCTTGAAACGTTTCCAAAAGTTCTAATTAACGGGATTGCATTAAAGTGAGGCAGGAAACAGGCTCAATGCTGTATATTACTACGGTTGATTAGCATAAAACTATAACGATAAGATTGTTATACTCATTTTGATAATTCCTTCGGATAATATTTCACTCATATATCTGGTCAGTCCACAAACCAAGGGATAATCATGTTCCATGAGGTAGAATTTTTAGTACTACGAAACTACAGAAACAAGAAATTATTTCGGAAGTGTCTCTCTCCAAGATGGATTGAATGAAACAGTCTTCCTACGCTGCGTTGTATACGCCTATTCGAGGAAAGTAGCACCGAGCTTGCAGTGGTCCTATGGTTAGCGTTCTGGGTTGCTGAGCGAGCGGTTCCGAGTTCAAATCCAAGTAGTTCTTATTTTTTTTTTTTTAATTTAGAAATCTATCTTTACTTGTATTTTATTTTTAAGCGTACCGAAACTGCACATTGCTTATTAGTATAAGGTATCCATGATTCTTTCCTAACTGCGTCAGGAAATAAGATAAACATCTGCGAAACTACCCAATGTTTCGTAACTAATAGCCGACGTAAGCATGAAAGATTTGCGGCAGCAGAACTGACGAAAATCTACACGGGTTTCAAGCCGCGCCGAAATCATATCATCTGTCCCTTTTCAAACGACACACATGTTTCCAATATATTTATTTCACAGTAGAACGATCATCGCGTTTCAGAAAGAAATAATTTACAAGAGGAATTATTGCTCTCTTTGTAGGTGGACGATAATGATTATGCACTATATAAATAAATGAGAGTTAATCGCGCAGAACTAAATATTAGCACCGCAACAAATTAAACGACCATTGTCACTAAAAAATTTACAACCAGATTATTATCGTAGGACAAAAATAAATTCTTTTATAACTGGTGTAAGTAATTAAAGTTAATTGAGAATCGGGCTTAAAGACAGGGAGTTCTTAAATGACCGTTTTTCCCGTTTTCTACAATGCTGTTAGTTGTTGACACTATTACTTCATGATCTTTACAGCATTGGGATTTATTAAATACTGGGTCTAAATGCTCATTACTTAACAAGGCGTGAAATTACCTGCGTTATTCTTTGTTTGGAATAACATAAATAAATACAAGCATTTGGCGAATG
>JARYHS010008075.1:33991257-34060406 GCA_031002005.1 Vandiemenella viatica
GCCCAAAATGTTGGCATTTAATACTAGGATGTTGCACCACTCAGTGATTATGAAAACTATTTTTAAAATGTTCAACACTAGAATGAAACTTTCATATTAATGTAATATGAAAATATTCTGCTTGACATGTATTACATTAATAATTTTTTTACTAAATGATATGCTAAAAAATAAATCATAACTATTTCATACTTACATCAATTAGTTTGGAGATGCAAACATATGTATCCCTGATGTTATCTGAATTTATGTGTTCATATGCAGCATCTTTTAACTGAAATAACCAAATTCTCATATTAGTTTATCTGAATGCAACCATTCATGCACTGACTTAAAATTTGTTATGGGTATAAGTCAAATAACAGTAAATTTTATATCACCTGATAGAATAATGTCATTGTATCCACAGCAGATGAGGTATATGACACATTATTGTCAATAGGTTTTAAGGAATCTTTTAGGATGGCATTTTCAATAATCTGCATGATCTTACGCAGAGAAGTGTCAAGCCATTGAATCCCTCCATCCTTTGACATCTCACAAAATTTCTTGAGACTAAATAAATCCCAGTCTTTTGGACTTGCTTTACTGTAAAAGAACATTGAATGTCACAAATTTGTAGTGTAATATTCCTTTTACATTTGATACAAAATTTTATGGCTCAATAAAAACATAACTACATTAAATTTCTGTAGTAAATAAAATCTAATAATTCTTAATATCTATTTAGAAGCCAATTAGACTTCAACCAGCTTTAGCTTCAAGGTGTAACGAAACAATAATTTTAGGATATATGCTTTTTTTTAATGGAAGGGATCATTAAAAAGGGTTTGCAAAGATAAAATCTTTAACTTTGAGACATTTTAGAGTCATTTTGGTTCAGTTTTAGGGGAGATTTTTAGTAATTTGGAGTAATTTTGGAGTTTTTTCATATTTATTTAGTAATTCAGTTGAATGGAGAGTTGTAAGAAGGTTCCAGAGAGTAGAAGGATATGAATGACAGGCTGATCATGAATCACCCTGATTGAATACTTGAATAATGTAGTACATTGAGAAAGATTTGAATATTTATTATTAAATAAGTAAATAATATGTAAGCTACCCTTCGCTCTATTTTCGAGATTCCGTTAAAATCCGGCAAAGTTTGAGGTTAACATTAGTACACGATACCATAGTTAAAATCGAGATAACAACACTTTGAGTTCAGGAAAGTAAATAAATAGCACATAGCAAACATAAATAAGAAGTTTCTAGTAAAATATAAACCACAAACTTACCTAAAAGAGAGTAATCAGTAATAATCCTGAAGCAAAATACACAAGTTGTTTACACTACCATAACACTAAGATTGCACTGAATTGAATACAGTAAAGATTGTGAGAGGCTAATAAAAGCCAGGCCTAGACCTACAATAACAGTAACTTCATAATAAACTATAGTTCCGAAGAGATTTTAAAGAAATAAATACGATTGCTGGATAGCAGACGGACAGGATGACAATAACAGATTGTGATGTAATTCGACCATTTAAAAGCTCCAAAAGTAAATGTAATAATGCCTGAGACAGTTTAGAAGGATAACTGATAAGTTTCTAATAGCTTCTAACCACTTAATAATAACATGAAGTAGTTTTGAGGGAATTGATAACTCATTTGCAGGAGCAGTTTAAATAAACGATTTTAGGCCTTTTAAGTAATTTCAAGAGTTAAAAAGTAGATGAAAATGCAGTAAATAGTCGTTTCTTTCAGTTTTAATAGGTTCCAAGTAGTTTAAATCCGGAAAAGTATGAAATATCTGTAAAAATAGGAAGCCGGTAAACAGACGTAAATTATCAAACCTTTCAGCATTAATTACAATGTGTAAACCATTTTGAAAGCGATAAGAACAGGTAGAAGCTAGTAAATACACGTAATTAATTTTCTATAACCATTAAAAGATATTTTACTAACCTGCTGTTTGTTAATCCAATTTTGAAATAACTCGCCAGAGGCACCGTACATAAAATATGCTTTTACACTAATTTTAGACACTGTCACACGATATAAAGTAAATAATAAATTAAAACAGTCCGAAAGAGAATTAAATTCATCTAAATCTCGTAGTTTCCAACCGTTTTAAGAGCTTAAATGGTTATTCGAACACACAAAATAGGTCATTCAACTTAACCATTTTCTTATTCAAAAGCCTACTTTGATTCCGGTTTTAAAAGTAGTTTTCCTTAAAGACTCACTCTTCTAGTTTCACATACCTTAATTTCATGTTATTTAACGCAATAGAACAGATGTTAGAGAATTTTCAAACCCACACGACAACAGCCCACAATGCAGGAATAGAATATTTTATTGTGACCAAGATATTACACCCATGGAGATGGGACAACTTTTAAAACACGTATTTTGATACAGGCTACACTTTAGTAATTTTTCCGGTTTGATAAATCACATACCTCCAGAGTTATACATAGAAATATATACACAATAAAATGGCGGAGGTGTGAAATTTCTGTTTTTAGTAATAACTTCCGATACAATTAACCGATTTGACTAAAATTTACATATTTGAGCGGTTAAAATCCGGGGCAACACTTTGATTATAGTTTCATGTTTATAACTTATGCCGTTTGTAAATTCCTAAAATTTTCTGAACATGTCGTAATCCGGGGGTGATTTGAATTTTGCCGTGACGTCACCTTAAATATAAAAGTTAAAAATAAATTAAAATTTGGCGATCCAACATGACACACATAAACTCCCATAACTCGTAAACATTTTAGATTTTAATTTGCGCACCTTTGAAGAAAGTTGTAAAAATAAAGGTGAGGGAATATTTTAGACCGCTGCAGAACACTGCCGGAGGGTAGCGTCCTTGAACCACTCCTATATAAGCTCGTGTGAGGGAGGGGGTAGAGGAGTCCAGCAGATCGCTTTGATGAGTTCACATGTAGGTGCGTGTGCTCCAGTTTGAGGAGACCGGCTCCAGTGGGCGCCGGTGGCTTATGGGCTGGGAGTTCAAAACATGATGGCCGACCGGCGCCATTTCTAAATTCGGCATGATCGACATAACAGACTAACATTTTCCGACATGTGTTAACAAGATTTCAGTTTCATTTTGGGGTGGTGCGGTCTGTTCTGTTTCATGATTTGTAATCTTCGGCTGATGATTTTCTCCGATTGCCATTGCTAACTGTGACTTTTGTAACTTCTGTGAAAATTTTCAAGAATATATTATTCAGTTATCTGGATCCAGACTTTCATTTCTACTTTAGTACCTTTCTTACAGGAGGTTAATCTGTAAGTGGCCACTGTGGTCAATTTTACAGTTAGCATTCTATATGGTTTAACACGGTTATAGAACTTTTTTTTACGAACTTTGACAACTTTTTGGACAACTTCAAGGTTAGGTGCAGAAGCTGATACCCACCCCTATACCAGCTTACGCCCTAACAAGCAGCTCCTCCCTGCAGGCGAGGAGGGATGAGGTTCTCCTTACTCGCCTCCGCTTAGGGCACTGTCCTCTAATGCTTAGCTTTCTAGTCCGCCGGGAGGACCCACCAGTATGTGATGTCTGTGGCTTACCTATGACGGTGCACCACATTTTATCTGATTGTATTTCATTTTTAGACTTAAGGGCAGACGTTGGCTTAGCCAACGATCTGTCCCTTATTTTAAACAATGATAGTGACAACATGGCAAAGGTTTAAAATTTTGTGTACTGGCCAATCTCGTCCCAAAAATTTTGGGCAGATCAGCTTAGGTTTTAAGTTGGGTTGATGGTCCTTTACAACCATCAACCCAAGAACCGTCTGTCTGTGTGAGATTATATCTGGCTGGCCCTTTTACAGCCAGCCAGTTAGTTCATTAATTTAATCCAGTTGGCCTCTTTACAGCCAACCAGTTAATGTTTGTGTTTTTATCTTTTATGGCTAATCTACAGCCATAGTATCAGTTTTATATTTTATTTTGCCATTTACAGTCGGCCATGCGGACAGTATTTCAGTCAGCATTTTATTTTAATCTGCTGTCTGTGTGACCAACCCCTTTACAATCAATCGGCTGCACAGATGGCGATAGTGTTTTATGCCACGTTGTCAGTCCGGATATTGGTTAGGGCTCTAGTATCCTTGACGTTGACATGCCCTAAAGCCCTAATAACAACAACAATGTAACTTACTCTTTGATTCACCCTCATATATTGTAGGAAATTTCTTGCTCAACACGATTTAATGCTTGATGATCTAGATCAGTTACTGAAGAACTTGCCAATAAGATAAATAGAATTCCATTTTATACTTGAACTGTTCAGATAGATATAGCTATGTGTATATTTTTACAAGCTTCATATTAGCTTGACCTGTGTGTATGTATGAATGTAACAGAATCTTTCAGTTCAATTTTCCCCCCGTTTTAGAGGTCCGAAACGTCTGAAATTTTGCTCCCGTATTAAGAACCGGTGACAATACAGTAATTTCATAGCAGCATCCTGCTATTCTCATTACTTTGTCACTAACAATAGAAAAATGGTTGAATGTGATGGAATTTAGCTATTGAATTTTAATCCACTTCCAGATGTGCAAATTGATTGAAATTTTGCAAATGTATTGAGAATTGATGACAACAGTAACTTAATAGCTATGTCCTGATATTCTCATTACTTTGGCAGTAACAATAGAAAAGCGGTTGAATGCAATGGAATATTTATTTCAATGTTCACACACTTTGAGATGTCCGAATTGTTTGAAATTTTTCACATGTATTAAGAACAGATGACAATACAATAATGTCATATATATGTCTTGAAATTCCCAGTGTGAACTAAAAATTTAAAAATAAAATTATAGTTTAAAAAAATTAAAATACACACTTTTGTATCAATGTGAACTAAAAGGATAAAAATTATGTTCAGCAGCGTTAGGATGTCCCACAATTCAGCATAACTTCTTTGAATAAACTTAAAATACGAATAAAGTCATAGACTTATAAATTAACTTTAATATAAAAAAAAGAGTAGGGTGCTCTCTACATTCTTTATAGCTTTACTTTTATGAACAACTAGTGATAAAAAATTTAAAATTATTGATATCTAGCATCCCACACTTTTTTTTACGTTAAATTATTTCTTAATAAGTGATTTTATTCTTATTTTAAGCTTATTCAAAAAAGTTGTACTGAATTGTGGACATCCTAACAAAGCAGAACAAAATTTTTATATTTAAAAATTATTTTTAACCTTTTAAATCAAATTGCTACAAAAGCATTTATTTTAGTTTTTTTTAAAAACTATAATTTTATTTACCATTGGTTATCTTATATGAACATTAAGTATGGCAGCTTCTCTCAATAAGAACAAAAGCAATCACTGGTGATAATACTATTATGCAGACAGCTCCTAAATGAAGAACAAATTATTGTGACTTCCCCTTGAGACAAATCCAGTTCCAAAACAGTTCTTTTTTTCTGTCACTAATTGGTTTTATGTACTCCTATCTAAAATAGGCACACGGTATCAAAATACCCATTACAGTTTGTTTTCAGTCATACAGTTCGAATAATTAAGCCTTCTTTTATAATCCTTCCCTTAAACTCCTTTCACCAGCAAACTGATAAATCCAGGACTACTTAAAATGTGAACAAGCAGCCCATCTTTTTCGTCGAAATACGTCTACAAACCTTTACCTCACTTACGTTTCCAGAACATTTTTATCTACCACTTTACCTGCCCACATAACTCTTGGCATCTTTCTATAGGATCACACTTTGAATGTTTTATTTTTTTGTTTAGTATTTCATATTTCAGTGTTCACTTCTGGCAAGTGTTATGCTCTATACCAGTGGTTCCCAACCTATGGGTCGCGACCCACTGGTGGGTCGCGGCATGCGTTGTGGTGGGTCGCGAAAAAATCGAGGTTTTTACCAGAAAACTATGTATTATTTGTTTTTAAAAACAAATACAGAATTATAAACTATGTGTAAAAAGTGACTTAAGGTTAAAATTAATCAGTGTTAACCCTGATATCGATGCCCTCATCAGTAAACACCAGTGCCAGAAATCTCACTGATTGTAAAGTCGTGTTTTTATAATAATTAAACATATTTTTCATTATCTTTGTAAAAAAGCGGGAGGCGTCTGCACAAAGCATCGCCTCATCTAGCTGACGGCTGAAATTCTAGGATTAGTTAAAACTCGATTTGCAAATTAAAATGACACGGATGTGCCAAGTCATATCTTGGTGGGAAACACCTACAAAACCCATTTTAGTGGTTGACTGGTAAGTTTACCATTCTGTTTTTCTACTCCCAGTCTTCCATATTTTCATACATTTGGGTGAAGTAAAACACAATGATTAAGCTACCAATCAACAACTAAAATCAGGTCTGCAGCTGGTTTCCACCAAAAAGCGACTTGGCAAACCAGCTGCATTTTAATATGCTGATATTGTTACTTCTAATCGTGGAATTTCAGCAGTCAACTTGATGAGGTGATGGTCTGTGCAGTCGCCTCCAGGTCTATAATATGTTTGTTGTTTTATTCACTATTAATCCTTGTTTTTGTTGATAGTATTTCCTTTGTACTAAAATTTGCCTTTTCGTAGGATAGGATAGTCGATAGCGTATCGAGGTCATACAACGGTTCCCATTCTGATATTAGATAGACTCTCATATTAGGTGGGTCGCGAAAATATTTTTTACTTAAAAGTGGGCCGTGTACCAATAAACGTTGGGAACCGCTGCTCTATACATATGATTTTACAGAAATCTTTCTTGGTGCTAGGTCAATGTTTGGTACTAAAATATTTCTCATTTTGAAGAAAGCTTTTTTTTGAAAGCATATAGGCATATAAGGGCAACTATTGTACTTTCTTGTAGACCTATATACTTAACACATCAAGTTTGAATCAACTACATAAATTGAAAGTATTAAAGTATCTGACTGAAATTGATGATGGGATGTATGGAGAAGTTCATTAAAAAGAAAGAAATGTTGTCTGCTTCACAGTTTGGACTCCTGATGTGTTTGATTTTTAGTGCATCCACTGTGATGATGTAGGAGAACATCTACCCATGTGAATTTCTTTCCAGCATTAGTTACCAGCAGTCAACTTCAGTGAATACACATGAGTAGTATCACTTTATCAGAATGACACGAACACATTCTAAGCATCTTATTCAGACTTATCAGCCAACAGCATTGCACTGTACAATTCCCTACTCTCCCAGTGTGTTTCCTTCCTGTTTTTATGTTCTCCAAGAAGAAGAAACTGCTGAAATTTAAACGATGCACAGGAATCTTATAAAGCATCCTTGTATGCAGCATACCTGTGTTATTGCATACTTAATCTCATTTTTGTGATATTTTGGACAGTGTTCGTCATTCCTTATTTGTACACATGTGAATCAATTCTTCTTGGTCCCTTTTTTGTCTTGTTTTGTATCATTACTTGTATTCTCACATTGTTCACAGATACCGAAAAGCAGTGGATCTCTTGGTTCGTGCTAGCCTTGCTGATGAAGAGGAACAGACAAAACAGCAGAAATTATTGTGCAAACTTCACATTAATTCTGCAATTTGTTACAATAAACTTCATATCTCTCGTATGGCATGTGTTGCCTGCAGGCTGGCTCTTGAGATTCAACCAAAGAACGCAAAAGCTCTTTTCAAGTAAGAAAATTTCTTGTCAATACATAAGTTATTTTATCATTTTGTTTGTTTAGCATTTTAAATGCTTTTTATAGTTATCTGTGACCTTTTTTAAGTTAATATTGTGAAACGAAGGGCACGGAACAAATTTTCTTGAAAAACCTTGTAATCTTTTGTTTTCTCTGTAGAAGGTATATTCATGACAAGTATGTTCCCTAAAATGAAATCTGATGCAACTAAGGAAAATGGAAGCGGCTTCTAGGCGATATAAATAAGAAAAGAAAGGGAAATTAACCCACCACATACCAAAGTGGACGGCTGCGATGAGAGGGAACACTTGTGCTGACAAACAACTACACAATATTTCGGCAAGATGCCGAAATATTGTCAGCCGTCCACTTTGGTATGTGATGGATTAATTTCCCTTTCTTATCTAAAATGAAATCTGTAATACAATAATTTTTCTCCTTTCTTCCTGACCGTTTGGTTGAACATAGAATTTAATGTTTCTTGGGATCAACTTCATCAGACATAGTTTTCTACTTGGCTTAGAGAGTGGTATAAATAAGAATTGACTCTAAAATTAACTTCTGAGATTTTGAAATGTCTTACCTTTTTGAAATATTCTTAACTTTTTATGACTACAAGTGTATTGGTAAGCTGAAATGTGTGAATGTGACTGTCTTTGTGAACTGTAGCTCAATTAACGATTAATTGACTTGGGTGAGATTTCAGAATGCAGTGTTCAATTGTTATTAATCTTATTCCTTAGTTTTAAAACCATTAATTTAGGTCTTTTTATTCAGGACACACAGGTACATCTAAAGATTAGTATAGTGTTTGATAGAGCATTTTGATGGCACAGTTGTTCGAGCTCTGACTGGGGATGAAGTAGAAAGGTCTTAAGCATAAAATCATAGTAAACCTAATAGTACGTTTGTAAATGATGGATTCTTTGTATTGATTTATGGGTCAGAGCACATAAAAAGATATAGAAAGAAACAGTGCTTTAATAGAAGGACTGTGATGACACAATAAAACAAGAAAAACACAATTGCACAATATGTCATGTGACATCAAAGTAGTGAGTAGTGTAAGATGTGTGAGAGGGAAAAGAAGTACATGGTAAACTAACATTTGCACCTGCACAAACCTTACTGTTGTGAAAGAACTGAGTTTGCCTTTGACCGTTGGAGACAAAGTGAAAAAGGAATTGCTTTGGCGTCGCATTAGTGTTATAAATTGTGACAAATAATGCTAAAAATTATTTCAGTTTATCTTTGTAAAAAAAAGAGAGTGACCACGAAAACAAAAAATATACATAAAAACTTAATTTAGACCTTTATAAAAGCTAAAAAGAAAATTATAGGTTTATTAATGGTAGAATGGTAAGAGATGTTGAGTTCAGTTGGATGTCTGGTTGAAGGGTATATTGAGATGGGAATTTTCATCTTGGAAGTTTAGAAGGAATGGTTGTTTTTGGAAAATAGTTGTTCGCCTTTTAATATACTTTGAACTGTCATTGGCAACCACTGGTTGGTCTGAATGAGATGTCGGCAATCTACGGCCTCTGAGCCAAAATCTGGCCTGCCACCTGTTACAATTCAGCCTGAAAATTAATAAGTTATTATCATAGAAAAATTACAAATAAACCATCATTTTTAATTATACAATATTATTTCATGTCTATAGCCCTTATCTTATATCTTTTTTATATGAGCAATTCTTGTGTGTGTGTGTGTGTGTGTGTGTGTGTGTGTGTATATATATATTGAATCTCAGAAACGGCTGTAACGATTTGGATGATTTTGGATAAAATTTCATATTTAGATAGCTCGATTTTTTTTTACCTAAAAAGGTGTCTTCTCTGCTAAAATGCAATTTTATAAAAAATTAACAATTCTCGCGTATGTTTCAGGTACCAGTAATCTGGGCTGATGTTAGTTAAGTTCACTTTGATTACAGCAAGGAACTGTTATAACTTTAAACGAATGATTTTTGTACACTAGCTGACCCATGCAAGTAGTATTGTGGTCAGTCACCAAATGGTAATATAATAATGTGGAAATACGTAAATGCAAGTATTTATTAATGAAAAGTAATTTATTCTGAAGAGTATTAATAAATATCACTTTCAGTGTAAAAAGACGTCATTATTAAATACTACATGTTTAATTGTAAAACATTTAAAAAGTAAATGTTTAAAAAATATTGGCTTTGTCACATGTCCTTTTTTCAATCTTGTTTACTTACAGAACTTCTTTGAAAACAGTATTAGCAGTTATAAATGTGATTTTAGTTGACTATTTGAAAATATGTGTCTTTAACACAAAAATAAATATTAATGAATCTACAAACTCGTGAAAAAGCCACGTACAGATGTCCATACGAAGAAACAGGTTGAGATAAATACAATCCTGCATTTTGTTGTGTCTGACCTTGTGCTTTATTAATGTTCATAACAAAGGTTACTTACTTTTGGGAATTGTTTTCTTATCATTTGGAAATGCACGGTTCATCAGAAGATGTGAGGTCACTGCGAGGTATGAGCATAGTTTAATCAGAGTGACTGATGATGATGTTGCCTAAGTGAATTTCCACAAATCTTACACCATTAATTAATACCTGATTAGCATTGACATTTGTATTTACCACAATAATAGCATTTTTCTTTAAAAGCAATTTATGAGGTGGTAAACCAGACGATCTCGGAAATGATCTAGCGATTTGGATGAAATTTCATGTGTAGATAAAGTTTTGATTTTTCAAGTTTGTAACATGATTATACAAAAAAAAAAGAGCAATTCTTGTGTTTGGTTTTTCAGAAACGGCTCGAACCTCATTTCTAGAAGTTTCACGTACCTGTAAGCCTATTGATGTTAGTTAAGCTTTTCCTTGGTTAGAACAAGGAACTGTTCACCTCAAAATGGCTAGGAAGTCTTCAAGCCTTTTACTATAATCAAACTTTTATATTGAACAGAAATCAAAAGACGCTGAGCGAAGATCCGTCACCTAGGTACTACAAATTTATTACAGAATGTGCCACTGTCGAAGCTATTTGGCAGTATGGTATCTCCATCGTGCACTGTAATGCAGTGGCGGATAGACAATTTGGGAAGTTTTTAGTAATGAATGGCTCTACTTGCAAGTAGCATTCAGCAAAGAGTGGAATGTCACATTTTGTTCATTTTGCTTCAGTAACACACTAATATTGTATTTTTTTGGCACTCAGCAATAATGTAGTTATTGTGAATTTATTTACTGCTACAGTTGCGATATCACAATGAAGACCATAAGAAGAAAAAGTCGATTTGAACATGATAATTTTAAAGCAGATTGGAGTGTGAATTATTTTGATAAAGAATTAAATGACTAAGTATTATCTTAACTATATAATGACACAATATCTGTACAAATGGAGTATAACTTAGGTCATCATTAACAAACTAAGCACATAACACAAAATAAATCTCACAAAAATGGAACAATAACTAATTTGGAGACCATCAGACATGTTAAGAACGGATTTCGATCTCCTGCATATATGTTGAAGGGTACACATCATCTATGTCTGTGGTATAGTCGTTTCTCCAGTTTTTGAGATATTCGCATACAAAGAAACAAAGTTCTATATTTCCTTTATATACTAAATTATTGCCCGATGTTATCGAATGGCAGTGTGGTTTATGCGATAGGGTGTTAGTTTCCTACTTTCCTGAAACCGAGTTCAAATTCCTGCAGAATCAAATATTTTTATTTATTTTTATCTTCAGATATTGTCAAGCCTTACTTTTTTATTTTGTTTAAACTTCATTTACATATAAAAATTGTTCTCTGGTGATTAGCTGAGTTAAACGAGTATTATAATTACACAATATTTCTGCGCTCTGATTCGCTGACGCCATCTTCTGTTGAAGTTTGTCGAGAACATCGGATGTTCTTGAGCCAGCCCAGACTCCTCGACTGCACTTCACCAGAAGATGGTGTCAGTAAATCAGAGCGCCGAAATATTATGTAATTATGACACTCATTTAACTCGGCTAGTCACCCGAGAACAATTTTTATATTCTCAATGCCGAGAAAAACTGTGTTCATTTACAAGCTTTTACTGCATGAAATAAAATTTAAAACAAGTCACATTGCTTATAACAGATACACCAAACATAATTTTAGCCAATATATCAACAATGGCTTCATAATATGCCTCGCCCATACCCAATGAAATTGTTGCGAGGTGAATCTGCTCGTAAACTGGAATCTGACAAGCATTTTGCAATCTTTATCATCATTTGTCACTTGTTCTTCCATTTCATTGTTGAGGTCCATTTTTTGTCATGGATAGGCCTACTATTTTATTTTCTACCACTTACACACACCCGTTCTGGGAACAGATCGAGTGTAGAAGAAAGTTTTTTTTCTTTCTTCCCAATGCTATGTATTTTGTTTAAAATACCTCTTGATGATATACAAGTAAATAAACGACGAAGATGAAATAAATAAAATGATAGTAACTATTTCAATTGAAAACCCACTGAAACAATAAACTAGTTAACAAAAAGTGAAACAAATAATGTAAGAATAGAGATTCATGACATATGATTGCAATGAAGTCTTTAGTGATGTACGGCCAATTTGTGTTGTGAAAAGACAATCCGTTGGAGACCCATAAATTCATTAAAAATTCAGGAAAAAGAAATGATGCTGAATTGTGGTTAGTATGATGTGTTTTTAATATTATTTCACACAATAAAAGTATGTAAATGAATTAATAAAAAAGTCAATCTTGACGATTTCTGAAGATAAAAATATTTGATTCTGCGGGGATTTGAACTCTGGTCAGAAAATTATGAAACTAACACCCTATCGCATAGACCATGACATGATGACATGGGTCAATAATTTAGAATATCGAGGATATTTAGAATTTTTTGTTTCTTTGCATGTGAATATCTCATAAACTGGGGCACATTTGGAGAAATGACTATACCACAGACATAAATATCCTATGTACCCTTCAACATATATATGTAGGAGATCGAAATCCGTTCTTAATATGTCTGATGGTCTCCAAACAAGATTGTTAAGTTTGAACTAGAATGCTTCATCACAATGAAATCTGTTCCTCAAAGTAAAAAATAATAATGATGCAGCAACTAAAGCTGGCTTAAGAATAGCACATTTATTGGCCACTAGCAGAGTTCCCAGCATTGCCCGGTATAGTTGGTTATTTTTATTCAAGCAATGAGAAACATATGTAAAAAGTTTATGAAATTCGCTCCAACTATTAAAAAAATTAAAGAAAACCTAGATTCATCCGCCCCCTACCAAGAAAAGGGAGGGTTGAAGTTTATTTACACGTACATTATTCCTTGTGTTTTTCTTCTGATCCAGGCTGTATTTCAACCTAACCGCCACAACTAAGAAGAAAACACAAAACACTTATTGTGCATGTAATGTGTAACTGATCAAATACTAAGGTGTTTGGCCACATTGCAGTCTTAAAAATATTGTATAAATGGTGGTGGTAGTACTGATTATCTTGGAAGTTCATATAATTGTCAACCTTTATTGCATCAACTTCATGGTACTGCAGGATAAGAATTAAAAAAGCATGACTTTTACTAATATGCTGAGTAGGTATAAATATAGTAAACTTGTCTTACCACTTCATGACAGAGTTGCAGGTTGTTGAGTATTCTGCCTCTTCTATGCCATTTAACCATTGCATCTGAATCAAAGAGCATCCCGGCATATAACATACTAGCGGAGTTCCCGGCTTTACCCGGTATAGTTGGCGTAGATTTAGCCTTACCCTATTTTTATTCCTGCAAAACATTTGTACAAAGTTTCATAAAATACGCGCCAACTTTTTCGGAATTAAAGCAAACTTACATTCACCCGCCCCCTACCAAGAAACTGGTGCACTGAAGTTTATTTGCACGTATACTATTTTCATTCGTCCGAAAAGATTCATGTATATCAAGCTTACTACATTACTGAACAACTCTAGATTATGTAGGATCGTAATTTTTCACGGCGTTGAATATTAATATATTTTTCTCGGGCTTCCAGCCGTGTTAATATATCATATTTGCGGGACGTTTCGAAGGCGTCCATCTTTGCCTCCATTCTCAACCAAATGTCAGTGTATAACTGTTTGTTTATTCAGCCGCTGCTACGGAAACGGTGGAAAACAAAAACCAACACAACGCGATTACGTCATCCGCTCTTTTGCTCGTTACAGGCGCGAAACTGTTTCAGCATTTTAATCGCCGGGTTCCAGGCCGCACTGAGTTGATAACCAGTGTCCCTGTTGACTAATAAATCAGTTAATCTTATTTCTACAGCCTCTGTAATAACGCTGGCCCAAAAATCTTTGACCCGGGCTAAAATGGTTGTTTTTTCAAATTCAAAAGTGTGACCTTCTTGCACACTATGTTCGGCCACCGCAGATTTTTCTTCTTGGCCAAGACGAACATTTCTGGCGTGCTCTACACATCGCTGCACAATGCATCGCTGCGTCTGTCCAATGTAGCCGCGGCCACATTCACATGGTATATAATATACACCAGGGGTTCGTAAACCTAGGTCATCTTTAACGCTGCCGACCAAGTTACTAATTTTAGTGGGTGGTCATAGTGTGCAAGAAGGTCACACTTTTGAATTTGAAAAAAACAACCATTTTAGCCCGGGTCAAAGATTTTAGGGCCAGCGTTATTACAGAGGCTGTAGAAATAAGATTAACTGATTTATTAGTCAACAGGGACACTGGTTATCAACTCAGTGCGGCCTGGAACCCGGCGATTAAAATGCTGAAACAGTTTCGCGCCTGTAACGAGCAGAAGAGCGGATGACGTAATCGCGTTGTGTTGGTTTTTGTTTTCCACCGTTTCCGTAGCAGCGGCTGAATAAACAAACAGTTATACACTGACATTTGGTTGAGAATGGAGGCAGAGATGGATGCCTTCGAAACGTCCCGCAAATATGATATATTAACACGGCTGGAAGCCCGAGAAAAATATATTAACTCTAGATTATGTTAAAAATTCACATTTGATTCAATTGCGAAGTGAATGGATATACTTGTGGCTCGAAACTCCAGATCCTTTAACTCCACCGAGCGTGGTGGTGTAACGGCTAGCGTTCTGGCCTCGCATTCGGGAGGACGGCGGTTCGAATCCCCGTCCGGGCATCCAGATTTGGGTTTTCCATGGTTTCCCCAAATCACTCCAGGTGAATGCCGGGATGCTTCCTTCAAAAGACCATGGCCGAATTCCTTCCCATTCCTTGCCCCCCATCCTTTCCCGTCTCTAAAGACCTAGTTTTTATAGGAGACGTTAAGCAGTAAAAAAAAAAAAAACAACCCTTTAACTCTGCATATAAAATATCAAAAGTGAACCCGGAATAACATTATCGTAAACAGAAGACTAATGCTGAAGGCCAGAGATATTATCCAGAGATCGTGCTTAAAGAAAATCTCTGTTGTTTTTACGGCTATCTATGTTGTTTAAAAATTGATTTCCCGAATTAAATGAAAGAATACTTCAAGCTATGGCTTTTAAAAATTAAATATATCGAATTAAAAGAAAGAATACTTAAAGTTTTGTTTAGTGTGCAAAATAGTTATTACTGTAAGTTATCTTATTGCTTTAATTAAGGCTATGGTCAGAGACATTGTGTTGTGTGTTTAGTGTGGAATATGCGGCATCTAGTAACTCCTCCTGTGGAATTTCTCACCATACGTTCAGAATTTCATTTAATGCTCCTACATTATTTAACGTTGAAACATAAGACATGCCAGACAAGTGAATTAAGATTCTAAGCTTTATCGAAATCTGCTCCGTGGTTTCCGAGTTTTTATATGACCAATATTTCAGATTTTCGTTTTATAGATATATATGAGCTGGCTGTATCATCATTGTTTACATAGTAAGATGTTTTTTAATATCTGTATTAAGGAATTGTGAAAGTATAATAAAGTTTTTGATAGTGCTAAACTACAATCTCTTGAAGTATTGACCTCTGGACTGTAGGTTTAATAGATTATGTATTTTGAGCTTAACCGTTATGTGCTATGTGGAAAGTATTTAGTTTTGTTTCTGTGTTAATATTACTTTTAGTTTATTTTTGTTCTATCCTATTATTGTTTCATAATGAAAAAAAAAATATTAAAGATTTTTAGCATACCAGCAATTAAAATTCTGTGCTTAAATGCAAAAATTTGTGGTGTATACTAACCGCATAGAATTACCAATCAGTTTTAAATTTTCTACTACGGATCTTTCTGTAGCAAGCTAAGAACTAGCTGATTAAATTGTCAGAAGAAGGAGGTAGGGCTGTTTGGTAGGTAGCCAGTTATGTTACTGATCTATTGTGAGCATTCATATTTAATCAATTCAGTTAGTGTTTTTAAAAATCATATTTACATTTTTAAGTTTTCTTTCAAATACTTTGTTCAAGTAATCAATTAGCATTTTAATTCTAGTTAAAACACAGACAGGTAGGGACAAAAGCAATGAATATGTGGCTACATAAATTTAAAAATAGAAACAAAATTGATACATATAGTCCAGTAATGGGATAGTTTTACCTGGCAGTATATTGCATAGAAGATTTTTTTTTCTTATCTTGTATATATTGGTGAGAGTATGCAGAAACCAAGTTTTCAACCTCCGACACCTTCACCACATTTTTCTGTGGCTAAAAAGTAAACATTTTCACACTTTTTTTTCAGTTTTTCTTCTATACCTCCTTCCTGATAAGTTCTAACAAGAAATACTTTACTTGCAATTTGAAAGAGGACAAAATTTCCTACAACTTTTGGAGCACAAAGCTTTATTCTAAATTCAAAACTAAGTTATCTATGGTTTTTCAAAAGTCAGCAAAACCTCACACTTTTTATAAAAGATGTATTTCTGTGTGACAGATCACTGATAATCATATGGCATTGTTGGCCGGGAGATCCTGATGGATTGTTCGGCCAGGTAACAGTGTTTTTGATTCGCTGCGCAGTGCGCCCTTATGTGGTTATCCAACCGTACCAGGTAATGGTACCAGGTATAGGAAACCTACAGTGTAACATGGAATCAGAACCACAGAAGTGTTCTGACTTACTTCATATTACACAGCAAGATGTGGCAGAGCTGGTCAGATTAATGACTTTTGAAAATCACAACTAAGACCAGTATTTCGATCTCCAGTCAGAAGCCTTAATCACTGACCACCCAGACTGCTCTATTACTGATGGTAACAGAGCGGAAAAGAATGCATATTGTTATGGCACAAATTCTTAATAAGTTAAAAATTGGCCATAAATCAATTTCTTTGGATTGTCGCAGCTAAGCAATGTCCTGGTTTGCTGCGTGGTGGAGTTCAAGGTTTCTTGCAGGAACATGATACAACCTTCAGAATATACTCAGGTGCAGCGTCTTTGATTATTATAACTGGAATAAGGCTGGACGAGCTTTTCCTTCATCTTGTGGCAATGAGTAAGTTTCTTGACCCAATCTTGCTTGCACTTGGTGGTACATGTTATTGAGTGAAACATTACCGCTTCTGATTTTGGTGGCAACTGTGCTAGGTTGAATGCATTATTTGGGCAAATTTTGTAAACATTTCGTTTCTGAACCTTCCAACGTTGCAAAAGCAATTTGCCTGTACCATTCCAAGATGAGCTTTTCCCCTGCATGTTCTCTAGATGCTAGTTTCTGGAGGCTAGGAGTTCTGAGAATTTAACATGCATGTTACTTTCAGATGAGGCAGCAGAATTTTTCTTTACCATAGCCGAAGAATGCTGATATTGTATCACGTCCTGTAAATGCATGGATGAAGAAGATATGTGTGGGCTCAACTTGAAGCAAGTGATTGAGTACCATAAACCTGCTTCCTTGCCTTTCCCTGGTTTATAGAAGTACAACTTCTTGTAAGTGTTACCAAGGCCAATTAGCAGAACGAGACAGCCAATACACTCACTAAGAATTATCACACTGTCGGATTTTGTTGCATCTTCTTTTGCCTGTTGAACTTGGATGTCCTCACTCAAAATTTTGTATGCTGAAGTATATGATGTTTTCAAATAATGAAATCTTTCAGATGACTTTATTCCTATCTACGCAGCATCACTTCAGTATCCATTAAATATAATTGTGATGTTGGATCCATTGTGCATTCTTAATTAGGCTTCATATTTTCCACAGGTGGAACCAAAGTTTTCACTTCAACGCCGCATAACCTTATGCAGGAGGCATCCTCCATCCACAACAAAAAAATTTATGTTATATGTTGCATCTTGAAGTGATGTAATTGCTTCAGATAGAGAAAATTATGTTCCCTTGAAGTACGGAGCAAATTCAAACGGAAAACAATGTCTCAAAACCATCCAAATGGAAAAGAAATGGATTTGTGACTAGTGTTTAACTTATTACGACTGGGTAAATAAACTTTGTACCAAAACAATAAGTCTTCATTTTAGCAAACTGGTACAAATACCATAAGTAATAGAGCGGCCTGGTAGCTCAGTGGTTAAGGTGTCTAACTGGAGATCGAAATCCTGGTTTCAGCTGTGATTTTCAAAGGCCATTAACCGGACTATCAGCTCTGCCACAGCTTGCTGCGTAATATGGAGTAAGTCAGAACGCTTCTGTGATGTTAAGCTATTGGTTCCCTATACCCGGTACCTTTACCCGGTGATGTTATATAGCCACAAAGGGGCGCATTGCGCAGCGAATCGAAAACACTGTCACCTGGTGGCCGAACAGTCCTTCAGGATCTCCTGGCCAACATTGCCACATGATTGATTATTGAATTGACCATCAGTAATCAAAGTGCTGCTATGTGTTCCCTGTCCTCCTGCATGACGTTGAATCCTGGACATAAACGGAAACTATCAGTAAAAGGTTAGAAGCTTTTGAAATGTGGCTGTATCGAAGAATGTTGAGAATACCATGGACAGACCACACCACAAATGCTGAAGTGCACCGTAAAATGAAAAAACATATGGAAATATTGGCCACCGTAAAAACACAGAAGCTACGGTACCTTAGCCACATCGTGAGGAACAATAGCCATAATGAACTCCTGCAGTCTGCTCTCCAGGAGAAAATACCAGGAAAGGGAAGTGCTAGTAGAAGAACTTCGTGGCTAAAAAATCTGAGTACATGGATCACCAAGATAACTACAGAGCTAATCCGAGCATCAACCAGCAGAGACAAAACAGCCAAGATGATTGCGAAATTTGGAACAGATAGGGACCAGAAGAAGAAGAAGAATGAAAGTGCAGTATATATATACACACTACGTCATGCAGAAATACACATATAAATCCGTTATATATAAAGGGACTTCCCGGTCATTTAGAGCGACAAAGTAGGCGGAAACTCAACTGTTAGGAAAGTGAAATTTTGCTGATTTGCGAAGAACCATAGCTCGCTTGGTTTTGAGTTTGTAAAAAAACTTTGTGCTACAAAAGTTGTAGGAAATTTTGTCCTCTTTCAAATTTTAAATAAAGTATTTCTTGCTAGGTCTCACCATGAAGGAGGTATAGACGAAAAACTGAAAAAATACCAAAATTTTGAAGTTTTTTTTTGGCTACAGAAAATTGTGTCAGAGGTCGAAAACAGTCTTATGAACAGGTTACGGCAAAACTCCTTACCTTATTTAAAGAGTGATGCAAAATAAAGAAAATACATAAATGAAATCTACATAATGGGAAGTTACATTACATGTTTTACAATTTTCATTTTTTTTTCATTGGATCACATAAAGTGGTGTCCTTTGTTATGAGTGCATTGCCGAATGCGATTTCTGAAGTCTCAATCACTTTAACCAATATTTCTGGAGGAATACTAGCAATCTCTTCTTGTATCACGTGTCATTGGGCTGGCAGAGTACGACAGTTTGTGAATAACAATCATATTGTATGGATGAAATTGAAAGTCCTTGTGTAAAATTTTATGCACTTTCCAATCAGACAACCAAAGGGCTTCAGCATCTTTGCGAACATATTGTTTTGGAGACTGCAGAAATTAATTAGTAATTACCTCGATGTTTTATAGAGTTCGAGCACTGTATTGCTTTCCTTCATTCATTTTCAATTCAGAACCATTTGATCTATAGATTGTGATGCTATCGATATTTGTGAAGTAGTTATAATTATAAATAATTCAGTTCTTTCAATTCAAACAGTTATTGTTTATTGTATATTATTTTAATCCACTAGGGATTACATCGAAAACGAGTAATCTCCGAAGATGCAGGTTCTTTTAGGCAATGATAATCACAAGCACTTGATCTACACTTCTACACTGATAGCCAACATCTCTTGAGTATTTATTTCCATAGCAACCTATGTCATCTTGCTTTTCTCCAAGAGTATATATTATTAATTTTCATCCTTGCTCAAGGAGCTAAATATTATGTTATTTTTTTTAAAAAATATTTCCATAATGTCACAAGATTGGTACCCATAAGGTTATGCTTTTTCGGTTTTAAGCTGCCACATTTTGTAAAGTGCTTCCACAACAAATGCACATTGCTATGACATCCACAGCATGATGGTTACTGAAACTGGTAAATAAAACTTCCCTCCCTCTAGTGTATTTTCCTCTTTGACTTCCTACAAGTGAACCAAAAGAAAAGGAGGGGACTTTTGCCACACCCTACACAAGTTACATGATACGTGAGATTAGGTTAGCATCTGGTGTGGGAAATGTCTTGTAGTTATTCTAATTCATGGACTTTTTCACACATCGCAAAGTGAACTCATTCCATTTTCTCTAAACTGCAAGTATATATGGTTGTTTTTATTCCTGTTTACTGTTATAGGTAATTTACAGTGATAGAAATTTTAATTCTTTGTACCACCTTTCTGTTTTCCAGCTATGGTCGGGCCTTGATGGCTCTGGGGGATTTTGATCAGGCTAAATCATTTTTGAAGCGAGCGCAGAGGGAACAAAGGGAGAATATAGAGATAGTAGAAGAGCTTGAAAAGGTAAAAGAATTAAATAAAAATTGTTGTAAGAGTATTTCTTAGATTATTCCTGTATTATTGTAAAAGAAATTATTAAAAATCATTTGAGTTGGTGAGAGAGCAGTGATGTTAGACAATTGTAAAGATAGGATAAATTTTTGTATGATTCGTCATCAATGGTTTATTGATATCCTGCCATGCAAATGTCAAAATGATATCGTTGTGTAGGGCATGTTGATTTCTTTTGTATGTCCTTGATGTTGTGTGGATTTTCAATCGTCAGACTCTATTCATGACTGTAAAGGAAATAAAGATGGAATTGTTGTTTAGTTTGAGGTTACCCTAAAGTGTGCATTCCAAGTGGTTTATATCTGATGGGAACTATTTTGAAGCTTATGATTGTGACATAAATATTGATAACAAGTAAATAATTTGTGATTAAAAATCTTATCAAAAGCTCACATAGTATACCTAACTGATAGGAAAATAGTAGTAAATTTTTAAATAATGAGTTAATAATGCTTGAAATTTTCAGTTGTGAGTAATTTTAAACTGTGTTCCCTCAATTCCATTATCTAAATAGCAAGGGGACAAAAATGTTTTCAAAATACATTATAACGCGGAGAAACATTAAATTGCCCTCATCTGATTTAACACTTTATTCAGAAACAAAAACAGCAGTTAGAAGAATGGAAGATGAATTTAATAAAACGCTCATAAAAATGATGAAAAATGGCTGATCCTGTTCCACATCGGTTCCAAGTATTGAGGCTTAGATCAGTATGGGAAAGACAGATTTTGAATATTATCTCTCAGTGTATTGCTCTGAATGGTATTGTCAGATTTGTTATGAAGAAAACATATTTAAAAAGTTACTTATTTCTACAGTATTCTTTAGCTGTGAGGAAAAGAATTAAGATTATCACACCTCTGAAAAGTAACCATAATTCTGTATTCATCATCCAGTTCTCTCCAGGTCTCGAGTTCCTTTGTCATTGACATCTTACGTTTATTTCTGGAAGTGTGAATCCTTCTCCCCATATCCCCATGAAATGCTTCAGCAGACCATTCAATTTCAAAAGCATTTTGGTTGACAAATACTCACCTTCTTCCAAACAGCCAATTGAATTTCATATGGTCAGTCCTGTGTTGAGTCATTTGGTGAGACACTTGTGCCCATACAAATCCTTCACCATATTTCTCATTTGTTTCCATGAATCGGCTTACACATCAAAATATTGTAAAGCGTTTTAGGATTTTTCTGTGTTTGCTCTTCTCCTCTTGTATGCCCCTGGTGATATGTCCGCTTTCCCTGTCCTTATTTTTAATTGCAGTATACAATTTTTCAAATGAATAATTTTAAGTAATGAGTGACTGCCAAAAAGACTGAAACAAAACAGAATCATCGACACAATGCACAAAGTTTGTTCCACAGTTTTGTTGTACGGTTAGGGTTAACAAAGTCATTTTTCTTTTATTACATTATTTCTTACAAAAGATAAACATTCAATCATTTTTGACACTTACACAGATATAATTTCTACCATTTATCTTTTCTCATAACAAATCAAACTCTGCAATCTGATCTTTTCCATCTGTGTTCTCCAATCTAAGTACATGAGTCATAAACCTTTTAATGCGCATAAAGGTGTCGATCTTCTTTGTTTTGATCATTGCTGATTTTCTGAACGTTTTGTAGAACTAGCATTGTCAGAATAAAGTGTTGAAGCCATTCTAGTTATTATAGCCAGTAAATATACTGAACACATCAATTCTTTTTGTCTCTCACTAGCTGAGGTAAGCTCAGCTTTGCTTGTGGGTATGCTTGTAACTATTCCACACAAAAAAAGTGACAAAATAATTTATATTGAAGAGCTTATTTTTCTAATTGTTTTTGTCATAAATAAATATTCCTTCAAAACGTTACAGCAAAAATACCCACAACTATTAGTTTGTGTCATCATTATTTCAGTTGCTTAAGAAATGTTGCATGCAAGTACTAGTTTCCCATAACATTTTATTTTTACCATAGTATAGCTAAACAAATTGGAGATTATTCTTTATATTTGTGAATTGAAAATGTTGTATGACGTGTTTTTATTTTAACCCTTTGACTGCTGACGACGGATCGTGTACCTGCCGCGCTGTGGCCTGCTACCTGCGCTAAGTGATTATCCCTGGGGAAGGAGCCGTCCGAGCGGCTCCACCCGCCCTGTGCTGAATGTTTCTGGCGAAGCACTGTGACCTCTCATGACTGATACAGAATAAATGCTCTCACTACATAGTTTCTCTGCAAATAAATTACTACAGAATAAAACTGAATCATTAACCCTATTTTTCATAACTAATAATTATTTCTTGCTTGCATTTTTCTCTCGATTTTTGCAGCTTTTGTCGATAGCGTGGTGATTCTTAAATTTACGTCAATAGTTTACAGTTCTTTCTTGGCAGTTTCTGTATGTCCCTTACTGTATTGGAGTGTTATTGTTGATTCGAAAAAAATGCTAGAAATATTGTATTCACACTTACATACCGCGTTCAGACCACGACTGTAAAATTAGAGATATTCGAACTCATACAGAGAGTTAAAGCCATCCGATTTTTCCTCGCGCTATTCACGAATATAGAAAGAGACCTTAAAATGATAATAGTTCAAGCAGCCTCCCCCACACACCGAAATTTGGTTTGCGGAATATCTTTGTAGATGTAGACACCCAAAATATCTCGATGTTGACTGAATGTTTGCTGGGCTTTGTAATTACCCGATTATACGTAATTTTGTTTCTTTGATGAAATTTGTTCCACATAAGTACTCAACAGATTTTTCATTTCTAAGCTATGAAGTGTCTGTCCATTAATTACGTGATGTGAAATAGAGGGGGAGGGGGCGGGTTGCGGCGAAATCGCACGAAACCTCACCAGAGTAACAAAAAGCGGTATTTGGACATAAGTTCACTAAAAATTGGAGTATTTAGAAGGACATCTCTGGTCCAATAATCCCTAATTTTCAATTTTTTTCACGCTAGGCATCAGAAGACAAATAGCTCTGAAACAATACATTTCATCATATCCAGTATCTTTCCACTTTGATATTCGAGAAAGCTCTGATTCTGGAGTATTCTTCATAGTGGTTATACAAAACCGATTCTTTTCATCAGCTATATATTTCGTCAGTTCTTCTGTAAGAAATAACATGAAAACTGACAGATTACTTGACACATTCCCTATTTGACACGCATTTCCCAATATTGTAACATCAAATGCGTGACTAACTGGACGAAAATGATTTTCTAGTTAGATTTATCGCCAAGACGTAATTTCTTCGTAGCCGTTTCACTATCACTTTCTGATTCTTCAGAACAACTAACTTGTTGAAACATGAGACTGCAGCTTTCCGATTTTGTGGAAAAGCTATCACTTTCATCAAAATAAAGTAGTTCATCCTCAGCGTCGCTCATCGTAAGAATCTCCATGATTTATTCCTCAATGCACCCACAACGTCTTTCAATTTTCTTTATAAAATACAGGACACAAAGAACACTGATGTAATTTTCGTTGAACAGTGAACTGTAGAGCGAAGCCTAGGCTCCCAGCAGACAAACATTCGTACAATAAGCTAGCGACCAAAACTGCGAAAGGCTATTGAGAAATGTGGCGAGATGTCCGCTTTACGACTCAGGTAGCGGCGCGTCTATATTCGTCATCAGCACACAGGTAGCGGCAGGCGGGTGCGGCTTGTCTCGTCATCAGCACTCAGGAGAAATCCGATGGCTGCGGCTATACCCGTCATCAGCACTCGGGGGCCAGAAGGCAGCATGACGAGTATACACGTCAACAGCAGTCAAAGGGTTAACATGATGGAGGGGATATTTATTCATTAGAACATCTTTAAGCACTTAAAATCATTGATGTGAGGAGCTTGTTTTAACTTTGCAGGATTTTTTAATCATTTTTAAATTTTATTGTTTTTAATTGATTCCAAGTAATATTTATTACAGGGGCTGAATCAGTATAAGTATGGTATTTTATAATCCATAGATATAAAGAATAACCATGATAAATATATCTGTTACCTGATAAAAATAAAACTGCTAATAATAGTTTAACAGTGAAATAAAAAGTAACTGCAAGAATTACACTGAGGCTTTATAGCAGAAAGTCTTTTAGGGTATAAAGAAGGTGACTCTCAAAAACGTATTTACAATGACAAAAATTGTATTTTCAAGAAATCATGCACAGCATCTCGGAACTCGGTGATTGCTGCTGGCTTTGCAATGAGGCCTCACATTCCTATGAATTGTAGCCTATCCATGACAATGCAGCACGCAGATTTAATTTCTTCGGTTTGACATAACCTATGTTTTTTTTGTTTAGTTTTGGAATTGTCTTTCAGAACTATTTGTAATTATACCCAACATGATAGGCTTGTATATATTACTTAGATATTTTGAAATATATTCTGGGAAAAATGTCTCAACATAAATGAAATGATATGTTCCTGTTCAACAGCTTGACAAGAAAATAAAAACTTATCAAACAGATGTCGCAGATCTTTCTAGAAGAATGTTTCAGATGACGCCCATGAGCAAGTCAGCAAAATCTGAGGTATAGTTTACCACTCACTATTTTTATACTGTAAATTCTCAGATCTATAAAAATATTATTAAAGCTTTTATACTAATCACATTTAAGGCTAATTCAGTATAAAATCAGAATTATGGCATTGCTTTTGGTTGAAACATTTGCCAAACTCAGATTGTTTAAGTAGTCTTAGTGTTATATTGTGTCTTGTTTTCAATACTTTGTCAATATTGATTTGAAACCTCAGAACGGTACAAACCTTAAAGAAAGTTGAAGGTAAAATGATGGTGAGGATGCTTGAATAAACTCAAAACAAATTTTGAAAGCTGAGACGTGTGATTGATGTGTGGCGTATATCCGGAGAATGTCTTATGTCAGAACGTATAGTGCCATCTAAGAAATTTGATGGTGGTTGAGTCATGGTGTAGAGCTGTTCCATAGCCTTCAGCGTAGGATCAATGGTGTTTGCTCATGGTAGCAGGGAGTCACAGGCCTATTTTAACATTCTAGATGATGAAAGTCCCCCTACACTGTAGCATTTTTAGGGAATGGCTCTATGTTATTTACCGGATGACAGTACCAGATGCCACATTCCAAGTGCTGGAATGCAATGGTATGCCATCACATTGTTCACCAATTGGACTGGCCCATCCAGAGGCCCGACCTCAACGTTATAAAACATCTTTGGGACGAATTGGATCTCCGGGTGGAGACTCATCAACAGTGGCTAAAATTCATTGAATGAATGCAAGGGATGGTGATTAATTCTGTTGGAAGTTCCGCAAACACTCTAAGAGAACATGTCAGAGGGGTTGGCTGTGATTAAAGACACAAGAGGTGGCTGTACGAGATTCTTACGGGGTCACAACTACAGAGTAAACATTGTGGACTGGTATCTGATTACTTCTCGGATGCTTAAATATGTAAATAATGACTGAAAAAGCTTTGAACCCTCCAGCTGAAGTAGAATTAAATTACCATATTTCTGCGGCTTTAATATTGATAATAGTGATGGTGAAACTGTCATTGGTACGTTATTTATAACTCTACACAATGAAGTGATATGAAATTGTCCCACTTTGTGCCACCACAACTTTGAATAAGTAAAAGCCAATGGGGAAACTACTATTGTTTTGCCAAGTATGCCTACATATTTTCAACCATTTTCCAGAAAGGACTATCATATTACTCAAAACAGATACATCTTCCACAAATTTAGAAATATATCTGATGTGAGAATTAAGTTTTTCCGGTCATATGGCTGACAAGAATTCTTCACGGGTTTTCTGCCGGATAATTTCTTCTTTCCACAACGTTTCTGCAGAAACCTCTGCTGCCTTCATGAGGTGAGATGTCATATCGAAGCTGCCGCAGCGACGACACAGCACCGACATGAAGGCAGTGGAAGTTGCTGCCAAAATGTTGTGGTAAGAAGAAATTGTCCAGTAGGAAACCCGTGAAGAATTCATGTCAATAAAAATATATTTTGAAAAAGTTAGGAATAAATGAGGAAAATTAAATATATTAAGTTTACCCCATCAAGATAAAGTCAATCTAAATATACATATTCTAATATACTATCCCATCACAAAACATTAAATAGTAACTTATTTGAGGTCTGTCCCAAAAGTACCTGACCTTCCTTCACATCTTCACTCCTGACAATTTTAGTGCCATATGAAGGGTAACAGTTAGGCTTAATGAACTTGCTAGATGCCGCAGTTGTCATCGGGACACCTTAGTTCATGTGCAGTGTGCATTTTTTTACAAAATGTTTTGTACGTTCGTCACATTTTGCTACCGTAAAAAATGATGGAAAGATCGGAGCAACAAATTTGCTTTAAATTTTGATTTAAATTCTAAAAGAGTTGTGCGGAGACCATCAAAATGATGAAGATGACATTTGAGGACGAGTGTATGAGCAAAATATAAATAAAAGAATGGCATAAGCGGTTCAGAGAAGGCTGCACATCTGTTGATAGTAACCCACGCTCTGGGATCCCTTGGACAACATAAACAATGGATATTATCGAATGTGTGTGACTTGCAAACAGTGAATATCTAGAAGTACTGAAAACTAGATTTTAACTGAAAATTTGCAAATTGTTCACTTTTGTGCGAAATTCATTCCAGAATTGCTAATTGTGGAGCAGAAAAACCTTTGCCTTGAAATCGCTCAGGATAATTTGGAAATGGTCAGTAATGATGAAAACCTGCTTTAAAAGAGTATAACTGGTGATGAATAGTGGTTTTCACAGTGGAAGCTGTCGTCAGAGACATGACCGAAAATAGAGTATCAAAGTCGGAGCAGTTTCAAGTTTTTGCTGGTTGTTTTTTTAATTATGAATATGCTCCTAATGGTCACACGATCAACAAAGAATATTATCTTGAAGTTGCATTGAACCTCTTGCAACAATATCTGACAAAGCACAAAGTCATACAGCTCCGACAGCCTCTGAACAGTCTGACTTAGCTCCCTGCGACTTTTGGCTGTTCCCAAGATTAAAAATGCCACTCAAAGGACACCGATTTGACAAAAAAGATGTACTCAAAACTAATATGATGAACGCTGTAAAGGCGATTCCAAAAAACGAGTTCCAGGACTGCTTCCAAAGGGGAAAGGCTGTTGGGAGCATATTCTTCAATCAAATGGAGACTAGTTCAAAGGATGCCACCAGTGTAATGACGCAGAATAACACCAGTATGAAGGAAGGTCGGATAGTTTTGGGACAGACCTTATATAACCGCTGAAGGTGCTCCTGGAAATAGAGTGAACTGTGTTCCGTGGAAAATAAAAAGGAACAAAAATTCAATTGCATTGGCATTATATTAATTATTTATACAAATTGATTAACTTGCAATTACTTACTTTTCATGTCGGGACTGTTTCAGATTGTATTTTCCCAGAAATTAGCTGCTTGGATCGCTTTATCATTGGTTAAGAACAGATCTTCATCTTGGTACGTGAAACCCATGTCTCTGCACTCGAGGAGATGTTCTGGTGTATGAATGTAGCCGCCGTCACACTTGTCATCATCCGCGTATCCCCACTTTTTCATGTTGCTCCTGCACCTTGATACTCCTGTTCTAAGCCTGTTCAAAGTCTTCCATTTCTCGTATGGCCCATTCCACCCGGGGGCCATTTCTTCTTGGGCCCTATACCTTGAAGGTTCAGGAAGCACCTCCTCCCATAAGGATAGTATTCTTTCTTCTGGAGTTCTATCCAGTGCCCTACCTCTTCTTAAGAAACTTCTCCGTGAGCGGAGGCATTGGTGGAGACATAATTTGATTGTACATTGGGTGCTTTGGGTAAGTCTCTTGTTTGAGCGTCTCCATCTTATATTCGGTGGTGCTATGCCTGCCAGTGGATATATTTTTTGTGTTGGAGTTGGTCTCATGCACCCAGTTACCAGCCTGACAGTCTCATTGAGTGCCACATCTATCTCTTAACTTGCAATTGAAGGAACAGCCTACAACATTCAGTTGTTAAAATAGTACTTTATGATGGGGTACCCAAAAGAAACCAAAATATTTTTTAATTCATATTTTTAATTTTTGTAGTGGATACAATCAATTCATTTCAACGTATTCTCCATTGAAACTAATTGTAACACATCTTAGAATTTCGCATAACGAAATTAGTTACTGAGATAGCGAGTTCAGTTGAAGTATATGGGACCACCCTTTTAAAGTCATTTTTATAGTCAATTTTGATAATATTTCCCAGTAATATGTCCTATATAAGCATTTATTCAAGTGTTAACAGTAAATTCAATAGGTAAATTCATTTAAACAGCTGTTAAGAAACTTAACCTCAGATTTAAATATGTAGTATTTGACTTTCATTTAATTTCACTAAATCAATATATTTCTTTAGTTCAAAAGATGTTTAGGTAAATAGATAGCCAGAAGATGATTAATTTTGTTGTTAAAAGATCCTACTTAGAGTCTGAATATGTTTAAAAGTGATTTGCCGGTTTAGAATTTTATCACGTAATTTTCCACTCCAAACTCGAAGTATTTAGCTATCAGAAAACAGTTAAGAAGTCAAGTGATAGATACAAAGTATCGTAATTTCGGTTTAAATAACATATTAAAATTTTAGAGAGATTCATATATTCTAAAGATCGTTTTTTAATATAATTTGATATAGCCAGACATGTGATTAATGAAAGAGTTCGATATTTCAGTCTTTTTCGGGGATTCATGAAAAGAAATTATATTCAGAGTAAAGTTTATTTATATATATAAAGATTTCTGGAAAAGTTCTGTTTAAAAATATTAAAGCATTTAATAGAAATAAAATAAAATGGGTTTTGGCGCGAGAAAGCGCTTGGATGAAATGATGCGATCGTTCGGCGTTCGGGTGGAGTGATATTTATAAAAATTCGTAATAAATCAGGGAATAGACTTAGAGATTTCAAATTTTTACAGTAATAGTCTTTCATTAGGGAAATTTGTTTAGAGTTATTTTCAAGTCGATATTTGGAATACTTCAAGACATTAAATTTTATTTTCGAATTTTAGACCACTTTCAAAATTAGGTAAAATTCTTTATTTGATATCAGAGTATAGATGAGCAATAGGAGAGTAGCATTAAATTGGTTTCAGCTCAATAGGAGCAATATTTCGGAAGTTATGCAATCACATCTTTACGACTCTTTTCTGGCTAAACTATTAAAGTTACAAAATTCTTTATAATAACTTAATTTGACGTTTGTAACAATATCTTGCTACTACCAAAATTTCAGAAAGCTAGGATGATTTTTACTGCCATGATCAAATTAGATTCGTAACATTTGTCTGAAACTGATCAGCTATCGTATAAAATCCCTGGGAAAATCGAGATAAGGAAGTTCACACGGTCCAATCCTATATATACCCCCTCCAGAGCCTAAGCTCGCCCCATTCAAGAAGCAGCAGTTAGTCGGTACAGACGCATTATGTAGTAAGGTGGCCAGCTCTGGGCTCGTGGCGCGGCAAACTGCTAGTTTGTTTAATATCGGTAGAAACTTTGTCATCATGGATGGAGCTTTAATTGAGGAACTCATGTAGCTAAGAAATCATGATAGCGTGGGGTTCGGTCGTGCTTGAATGGTCAGTCGAATCTGTGAACTATATTTGGAAAGGTTGTCTGATTGCCCGTGCAGTACTTTGACTTTGTAACATTTTGAAGAATATACTCATCATATCAGAAGTGAACTTTCATCATTGGACTATCACCTTTCCCTGGTTTCTTGGTTAAAACTACGTTGGCGACTGTGTGAAGAGTTAAGTCAGTACTGTAACACCTTAGGTTTGCACGATCACAGTTAAGATTCAAGTTTGTGCACCAACCCCAGTGCACATCTAAGTCTTACATAATACACTTGTCCATTCTTTTATTCCATTGTTTGAAACATTTTATATACTCCTCTTCAGAGATGCTTGACAGTATCTCGAACATTTTTTTCTTCTTCTCGTCATCTATATAGGAAAAACATTTTCCTTTCATGAATCTTCTGTGTCTTTTCATTTGATAGAATAAAAAGTATGGTGAACAGAGGGCATAGGTGTAGTGGCAGTTTTTAACCAAAATCTGTGCACAGAGAGGGCTGTGTGAGGAGGAGCATTGTCTTGATGGAGGAACCAGTCTCGTGACTGTCACAAATCAGGCCTTTTCCATTGCAAATTGTTCTGCAATCTTTTCAAGTGTCCTGGCCAAAGGTTTTTGGAACAAACTCTTGATGGACAACTCCTACCACATCAAAAAAACACTTCAGAATTGTCTTGATGTTTGATTTCACTTGTCTTGCTTTAGGTGTGAGGCTACCTCGGAGTCTGCCGTTGGATTGATTGTTACTTTGTTTGAGGGTCATAACTGTATGATGACCTTGAAGAAAAAGTAACAACATTTTGGAGCTCTTCCTTCAAAACGCAGCATTCATGCTTCCAAGCAATCTTGTTTTTATATAAGACTGGAGGTTTTATCGGCATTGAAAATAAATAAAACTTTGTCAGGTAACTAGCCAAGTTAGTCCATTGATCAAACAGAGTTTGTGACCGCTGAAACGTCGTGTTTGATCGATGGACTAACTCGGCTAGTTCCCCAAGAAAATTTTATTCAATCTTGTTTTTGATGTACATTCTGCAGATGAGGCATGTATTTCACAGCTAACCTTCTCATACACAAATCTTAAAATGTGCTGAACTGTGCTCCAACTCACTCCAGACAGCTGCACAGCTTCTTTAATTGTACGTCGTCGATCTTTTAGAATAATATTGTGAATTTTTCGGATATTTTCATCAGTTCGGGCTGCTAAATGCCATCTAAAATAGAGTTGGTCATCCGTTGACATTTCACCTCTTTTGAAATGAGAAAACCACTCAAACACTTGAGTTTTCCCTATACCATTATTCTTGTACACAGGTTTCGATATTTCAAGAGCTTCTGTGCCAGTTTTTCTGAGCAGGAAGCAAAACTTCATTGCAGTGCACTGTTCGTGAAAATAAGCCATTGCAAAAATCATGGGCACACAAAATAAAAAAAAAAATTAACACAAGCCAAATTCAACCTTCTCTTGTGACAAGAATTGGTATACTGACTCGGGTACAAGGGACCTACACACTACACAGTACTACAAAAATTCTGCCATTTACAGCATCAGTTCGGTTTCTGTTGGGTACCCCTTTGGATACATTTTGGAATGAAATCGATAAAGGACAGGGGAAGTCAACCTATCACCTATTAAAGTACAGGGTGTCCAGAAAGTTTCGTGCCCCTGAAGTGAAACTTACCTCCTAAATTATGTAAGATAGAAACTTGCATATATATATATATATATATATATACACAGATTGTTACGAAACAAAGGCGCTAAGCTGCCGGCCGCTTGCGTGCAGCCATCTTTTACTGAGGAAGAGTCATGCTCGAAAATTCTATTCTTTGTGTGTTCGTGTTTTTTTTTGTGTGTACCAACGCCGCTGGAATCCCCATCTTTGGTAAGCGGTGGTTTTTTATCCTATCCTAATGTTCAATATATATATATATAGTAACTAGGAGATTTACCAAAAAAAAAAAAGATAGCGAAATGAACCACCACTTACTTTAGATGATGGTTTCATGGGGTGAACACACAAAAAAGTAAAAGTACAGGAAAAGCAATGAATATTTCAGGAAGTGCCAGGTCCTGAAATATTCATTATTTTTCCTGTTCTTGTGCTTTTTTTTGTATGTGCTCACTCCATGAAACCATCATCTAAGATAAGTAGTGGTTCATTTTGCTATCCTCATATATAACATCTTTCAGTTTTCTTCTCATTCTCTTCATTTCCATATGTTCTCCTCTAATCATCCTCAGGATGTTGAGACACCATTCCTACTCCAACCACACACATTGCAGCATAGGAACCATTTACACAAGTGCTACTGTATGTCTACAAAGTGTGGCAACATCTGCAACAAGTGTAGCATTTAAGGTTACTACACTGTCACCATGTTGCATTTATCATGTTTTCTTGCATGTGTTCTTAGTTGGGATGCTGGTAGTCACTAAATAAATATCACAGCGCCATCATGACTGGGGTTTCCGTGGTTTTCTTCAGTTACACAAGTCGAATGCCAGGATGATAGCCTAAATGGCTACGGCCAACTTCCACCCCTGTAGGATAGTTAGGCTGAATAGGGTCTTTGTGACTCCCCAGCAGCCCATCTCCCAGCCTTCAGCTGGGAGGAATGAAATTTAAAAGAAAAGAAAAGGGAACCCAGTTGTTGTTTAGCCTTATTGTACAACAGTAGAAAGAAAATAGAATTTTGATATGCTCTCACAGTAGGAAACACATTTAATAGTCTCTTGATCAACACCAAACTAAAATTGGGAATGTTAGTGGACTTCACATTTAATGATGCAGTGTAGCTGTAAATTTGACCTGCTTTGTCCTTTTCAAACAAAATATCGTACATATAGCCCACTAATTGAGATTCACATGAATATCGTTCCCTAAAGCCATGTTGTTTGAAAACCAGATTCGTTCCTCTAAGAAATTTCTGATGTGATTGCTTATGAACCTCTCCATTAATTTACCTACCACTTTGCCAATTTAATCAGCCTCAAATGTTTGATCCCATTTGTCACCAACTTTTATAGACTGGTAATACTATCACAATTTTCCAGTCCTCTGGTAAGCTGCAATTACCCAGACTCAGTCTAAATAACATTTCAAGATAAGGTCCAGTGTCGCATCCTGCTTTTTAAAAAAATATTATATACAACAGCCCCATTATGCTTTTTTAGTTTCTTTATAATATTCTTAGAATAAATTTCAAATTTTTTAGTGTGCTTATTTTTAATTGAGCTCACAAGCTTGTTTACTGATTTACACCCTGAATTATAGTCCCTAAGGGTCGCACCAAACCAGTTACTTAATATTTTTGCTTTTTCCCAGCAAAACAGTAAGGGGTGTCCAAAATTACATGAAATGAAATTTGGTGGTGGGTACAGCAAAATCTCACCAGGGGGAGTTCAATAGAAACCTCACGTCATCTTAAAAAAAAAAAAAGGTCTACAACTGATACTCATACTGACTTTAGGGGGGGCTATAACTGCCCTAGGAAGTGGGAGAGCTAAAAAAAAAACTATGAGGTTGGACAGCAAGGGGGGGGGGAAGGGGTGGTTGTTGCACGGTATTCTGGAAAAACACCTCACATAATTAATGGACACCCCTTACTTAATATCTCTGTCTTTTTCAAATCCTCAAACTTCTTCTCGACCTTAATCTATAATTGTCCTCCACTCATTTTTCTAACATAACCATAGAAATTTCTAGAAGCTTCATTTAGTGGTCTTTAGCACTGATAATAATCTTCATAAACCTAGCATTAGCTCACCTCTTTGCTGCTGTTCCTTATTTATTTTATCAAATGTTCCTAACTGTCTTGCTGTCTTTTTAATTCTGTTGTGTTCTCTTCTTACCAGTCTCTTTAACCTCCTAACTTCCTGTTATAATATGTAGGTTCCAAACTATTCTTTATTTTTGCTCCCATTCTTGTTATTTCATGAACAGTTCAAACTTCAACTTTGCCGAACTTGTGCCTTCCTTTTATATACTGAACCTTTCCCAGAAATATCTCTTCATTTCTGAAATATATGGCTTTTTATAATTATATCTATTACTACCTTCAGTTTTGGCCATTGCTTTTCTGCAACCTCTACTTTCCATCAGAACTGATTCATGATCACTCATTCTTCAATTACTTGAGACCTCACAAGATTATCATCAAGCTTTATTAGGAATATATCCATCATGTTGGGTATCTTTATGCCCTGCTTTACCACTTGAGTGATGCCTTTTTCACTTACTAAGATATTTACAAATTTCTTTTCCCTTGTGTCGGTAATCTTCCTTCCTTCCCAGTTGACGGCTGGTAAATTTAAATCCTCATCAATATTGACAATTGTATGCTCACCTTTAAACTGTGAATATTTATTTAGTTTCTCTCCAACAGCCTCATCATCAGTCATTCATTCTTCCAGTGCGGTAAGCTGCTAACACCCTATTTTTTCTCTTTTGTCATCCCAGAAATCAAGCTATAGTAATTCACAACTATGGTTTATGAATATCAGTGAACTATAATAGTCTTTACTAACCAATATTATACACCTCCATCAATTGCTCCTCTGTCTCTCCGGTGCACTCTATAACCATTGGGGAAACCCTCATTGCATAAGTATGGAAGGGAAGCCAAAAGGAAACAATCGAGCAGGAAAAAATGTCATAATATAATTTTGATATGGTAGGGAAGGCTGAAGAAATAAGAACAGCAGCATCAAAAATCACTTCACATACTCACAAAACATAATATTTGAGACTGTGTTGACTTTTGGTGTTCATGTGAACTTAAGTATATTCTTCATTTCCTATTTTAATAAGGAAGGAAAAAGCCAAAATTATTGTGTTCATGTAATTTTTTTGTTACTGCAGCCCTCCTTCCTAAAACTTTGATCTACTTTATCTTTCATTTCTGCCTTTGTGGTATTTCTTCCTGCTCCATTGTTGCAAAAGTGTTAATTTTTCTGTTCCAAAATTTATTATGAAAATGTGCATTTTCCCGTTTTATATATATATATGCTGTTTTTGTTTGTCATTTTTAAATACACAGATGGAAGAAAACTCCAATTTCCAAAGTGAACTGGAAAAATGTTTGAACTGTTATGCTGAATCCCAGTGAAACTTCTTTGCCTTTACCAACAGGACTCACAAATCAGGAAGAAGTGTTATTGAAGCGTGAATGTGAGAAGAGGGGTCTTAAGTGGAATGTTTCAGATACAAATGGACAGCGTATGATATATATTTTGAAGACTGCTATGTAATGTCCTATTATAAGTGTAAAGTACTATTTTTTTTTCAAAAATTGATCCAAGCATTTCCTTACCAGTATTTACCATTTATTTGTTTAGTAATAATTTAACCTCTTATTTTCACATTCTAATTATTTTATTAAATCATTTCCTTCAATTGTTACCTTTCTTTTAAAATTTGTTTGGGATTATAAGTTAAGTATGGGTTGTAAAAAATACAGCAACCAGTCACAATTGTGACTGGTTGTTATAAGTTAAGTTTTTGACATACAATTTTTAGGTACAGTTTTTGAATTTTTCATCCTTAAATGAAAGAAAAAGGAGAAATCTTCAGTAGAAATCAGTGTAGGCAATATTAAAATTATATGTAAAATTGTATAAGTACGGTATTACATCGCACAATGATTACTGTGGATATGTGTTCACTGAAATGTTACTAATGTTTAAAATAAAGTTTTGTAGTGACTATATTGTAATATATTACATGCTCCCACTTGAAAATGTGAGGAAAGAATGAGATGATCATACCATATGCAGGTTAGAAGTATGTATCCTCTTCTAGCAGCTTTTCTTATTTTCAAACAAAGATTCCACCTATTACCATCTTGCTACACCTGTTATCATTTTGGTGCAGAGGGGATATATTGCCATCTGTCAGTGAAACAAGTAACTTGTGTTCTATGTGATAAGTATATTTTTGTTTGTTCTATGTGTAGTTTATGAGAAGTAGATTACGGACCTGTCCCAACATAACTACAAAAAGGTTTCTTACAAAACTTATTCCTCAAAAGAGCACCAGTTTCTTTGATGCAACTGATAACATTTAGTGAATGGAATATAATAGTAACAGTGAAGTCATATCCCTGAAATATCAGATTTTTACTGGTGTTGAAATGTTTGTGGTTTTTAGAAAGTTTACCTTATAGTTTACACTCATTTATAGCCTGACACAGTAATAGCATGGTACAAATTTACTTATTTTGCTTTTTGTTTCTTAAATTCAGTTAAACTGAGAATCTGTGACCTAAACCCACAATCAGATTGCCCAGTATGTGGACCCAGGCCCATTTTTAACTCCCTGATTCAGTGTGCTGGTGCTTTAATGTCCGCAGCCACACTGACAGGTATATACATATTGATGGAAATTAAAAGTGCAACACCCAGACAGGAATGGTGGAATTTTAGGAAACTTAATGTATATATCCAGGCTCATACCGAGGAGAAATTATAACAAATTGAAATGGATCAAAGTTTGTTGATTACCTTCAGATACAGTTGTCAGTACAGTTGAACACTTACACATTCATGAATCCTTGTTGGCATTGGACGAATAAGTGTTCAGATGTCTTGGGATATGTGTTTTTTGCAGTCAGTTACACATTTTGTGCTAGGTGACAAAGGATTGCAATCCTGCAGTTTTTTCAATCCCGTGGGATTTTTGCGGGATTTGTACCAATCCCGTAGGACCCAGCGGGACTGGTGCCAACAGTTTTTTTAATGCATATATTTAAATAATAGTTATTTAAAGCATGAATAAATTAAATAATAAATAAAAAGTTAACAATATTTTAATTGGCAAAATGACGTTATTTTTTTTTTTTTTTAGCAGTCTTAAATATAATTCGAGGTTTTACATTTTTGTTTTTAAATCTGAACCAATTTTTAGATAAATAATCAAAAATGGAAAATATTCAGTCTTATGTCATGTTATGTGCCTTACAATACATCACATCAGTTTAAAAACATGGTATGCATAATCGCCAAGTTACTAGTTTTTTTTTATTATTCTAAATAAATGTTCCATAACACTGAGATAAACCATTCTATTTTACAAAGTGAAGTGAATATACTCTGTAAAGTATAGACTTGGCTCAGAACAAGATTTCATAACTTTTTGTTACTGTACAAGCATAAGAATTGTTTTTGTGGGATTCATTATTATGTCTCCTGATTCCTTGATTGATCTTTTAGTTGATTCATTGTTATTAAAAGAAACTACTCGCCAAGACATAAACTATCAAGCATTTCAGTTTTACTTTAAATGGTGAAACGACTTTTTTTAGAGTGGAAATTATTTTTTTTTCTTGCAAGAATGGATAATTTCTTGGCGTATGATTGCAGTGAAGTCCTCGCGGATGTATCGCTGAATTTCATTGTAAAAACACGAAATTTCACACGTGAGGAAGATGGCAGAGGCAGCTGTCGAAGTACGGTGTTTTTACAACACAACTGGGCAATACAGGCGTGAAGACTTCATTATACCTAGTCAAAATAATAACAAGGAATTGAAAGGACACATGCTATTCACTCAAAATAATGTATTGTAGCGATTGACTAAATCATCCCAAGAGAGATTAATTGAAAACCAGAGTGGCACGTGTAAGCAAGCAGCTTTCGTCAAAGAACATTGAGGTGGCGACCAAAACAACAATAGGTCAAAGGACATACTGATACCTGCTAAATAAATAGGTATGCAATAGTTAAAATTACGAGAACATTAATTTCGTATCAATGAGTAATGAAATTTTCAGCCGCAAATACAGGAAGTTGTCACAATTACTTTATCTGCAAATATGTACAGAAAATGAGAATAATGAAATTGTGAATAAAAAGCTGTAACTCTGTAGTTCAGATAACATGTGCAACACGTAAAAATTTTTTACTACATAGTTCGGAAATAGTTATAAATACGCAACATAACTCAAATTATAGAAATGTGTCCTCAAAACAAAAGTAAGTTTTAATGGATACGTAGAAGTGTATCTATTTACTTACAAATTACGAAGGTTGACAAAACCAACGTTTGTTCCCACGAGTCAAATGCCAACTGCAAGGGTGCAGGCAAAGAGGATAGAGACCGAGTGAGGTCGGAAAACGACGACGAGGCAGCGAGTCACGCAGACTGGCACGTTTTCGCCGCATTTTGCGGATCCGCCAGACTTTTTAATGATGGCAGGATCCTGCTTTGCTGGATGCAATCCCTATAGGTGACCATGTGATCTAATGTGTCTACTCTTGGCATCACAGACTTGGTCTATTGGGGACAAATCTGGAGACTGTGCCGGTCCAAATTGTCATAATAACCCCTTGCAAAGCTTGTGTTGTGATGATATAGTACCTTATTGGAACAAACCCCTCAGCCAAACTGTTAGTAGTATAAAGCTTATCAATTAAGGAATCATTCAGCTAGCAACACACTGTCAATTAATAGGAGAGAATTTCGTTATACCTGTGATTCATAAAGCCACTGTTTACGCTAATTTCTCTTATCCAGAATATGTAAAACTTACATTTAGCAAAGAAATACGAGGGATATTCGGAGAGGGAGAGAAAGTAACAAATGCTGTTGAAAAATGAATATATTTCAACCAAATTTACAGGGTATGTTACAAAACTGTCTATTTATCCACATAATTGCCATTAATTTCGATGCACTTCTTCAGCCTGGGCACCAGTTTTTGTATACCCTCCTCGTACATGCTCTGCTCCACCTCCAAAAGCCAATTTTCGACTGTCTCTTTCACTTCCCGATCGTTGGAAAAAAGTTTCCCACAAAAAAAAAAAAAAAAAAAAAAAACCCTCCTTTAATTTGGTGAAAAGATGAAAGTCTGGGGAATAGGGTGGATGGATCACAACATGCCATCCAAAGGATACAAGGAGGTAAAGGTTGACACGAGCCGTGTGGGTTCTTGCATTTTCGTGAAGGAGGGACACACCGCTAGTCAGCAACCCTCTCCTTTTGTCTTTAATCTTCTTTTTAATTTTTTAAGCTCTCACAATAAGTGACAGCATTAATGGTGGTCCCTTTGTCCATGAAATCCACTAACAAAACACCTTTTCTGTCCCGAAAAGCAGATGCCATAATCTTCCGCTCTGACAACTGTAGTTTGAACTTGTTGGCCATTGGGGAATGGGTATGATGCCATTGTTGGAACTGCCTTTTGGACTCAGGAGTATAGTGAAATACTCAAGTTTCATCACCAGTGACAATTGAATCAAGAAATGCCTCATCGTCCGTTTCATAAGCTTCAAGAAATTCATGTGTGATTTTGGTGATGATACGGAGTCAACATTTTTTGGCACCCATCTTGCACTCAATTTCCTGTGACAATTTCACACATGAGACTACGAGATATGTGTGGGAACATTTCATGAAGGCTGTCAATAGTCACATGACGATCACTGTGAATTGAAGCTCTTCTGAAATGGAGAGACTGCCTCCCACTCGTTTCTTTGTCATGTGGGTCAGTGTGACCTTCCTTAAACAACCTAACTCACTTGTAAACGTGCTGATATGACATGACGACCTCAGGCCTGTAGGTTTCCACAAACTGATGATGTATTTCGGTCGCAGATTGTTGCTGCATAGTGAGGAATTGGATACAGAGGGACTCTCACATCGGCGCTAGGTGGAGCAAACAGCACCTGCGGAGGATGATGGAAGCTCCTTCTCTGATCTCAATGGATTGAATTGGAGCAGAGCTCGGTCTTACTGTTACAGATCACCCCCCCCTTTTTTCCGTGCAGGTATGCCAACCTTTGAATAAAAAATTTCCCTGCGTCCTTCAGAGCACTTGTAACTTTTTTTTTTATGTCCCTTGTATATGACAGTCCTAGGCTAATCCAGTTAAATCAAACCAATCGATTAATACTAAACACAGAATTATCCAAACACCTACAACAAGCACGACATTCAATAGCTGCTATAGAGTCTCAAATTCAGGTACAATCTAGACATAAGACTATGGTACCAACCGTCAGCTTAACAACTATTACATCAACATCTGTTGTGATTATTTTGATACTGTTGGCCTACACACGATATACCAAAAAATCATTGCCAACTGCAGCTCAAATTATAATGACACTACCTACCTCAAGTATAGATAACGCTAAAAATACTGAGAACAGTACAACCACATGTTAACCTTGAACTATATACATACCTGTTTAAAAATTTGTAATAACTGTAACTAATGAGAGCCAATGTCTGTTTTATTGCCACAGGATTGGATGTCGTTCTTACAAGTTATTTGGGACTGAAACTAATATTGTTTAAACTTTATAAACCAAAAAGTAGAAGCAGCTGCAGGCCAAGCAACGTGTTGGTCACGTATCACGTGTTAGCACAGCATGACTTAGGAATTGTGGGCATGCTGGCACATAAGACAGTCATGTGCGAGGGTTTCTAGAAACCCCATCGAACCTGCAGACACATTGGGTTATTGCACCGGCCATGAAGGACTGCCTAGTGATGTTCCGATACCATCAAAGTATCGATACCTACTTAAATGAGTAGTACTCAAATTGTCTTATGATACTTACTAATTTTGATAGTTTTTTAAAATTAATGTCGAAATATAACATTATATATACACCCAGTAAACATTTTTATTTATTTATTAAACTTATAATAAATCTCACATCGTAAGCAAACTCTGAGGGTTTTGTCTTATGTTTAAATATTTATTTTTGTAGTTTTAACACTTTTAAACAATAAAAGTCCACTTTTGGGAGGTTCCCCCCCCCAAAAAAAAAGTTCCAAATATTTTGGGGACAGCTTGTTTCTTTTGTTTGTCATTGTTTCACCCGCATTATAAAACAAACATTCATTCGATACTGATGTCGCTACAACAATAAGATACTGTTGTGCTTATTTATACAGACAAGGAAATATAAGTTTCATTTCTTCCCATTCTGTAAATGTATTGCGTTTTTTAGAGACATTACAGTGTTTCACAAGTAGTGAGAGACTTTGCCACTACGGTGCGTTCTCTTTTTCTTTGTGATGTTTCCAGCAGTGATATTCCTGTGAAACGCTAGCTGAAGCAGCTTCTTCCTCCGATTCACATGGGCTACTTAGTTGCTTATAACCCATATCTTTAGTTTTTGTGTGGGGCTGCGCGGGAGCGACCATTGGCCAGGCATAGCGAAATTGGTGCCAAGTACGACATTATTACAATGAAATGGCGACCTAAAACTCTTTGAGGTTAGATTGCCTATTCTAAGACTGATTTTGTTTCATTTTCAATGCTACCTACTTGACGTCAGCAGGAAATTAATTTCGCAGGCACGACTGAGTGGTGCAGCAGAGATGATGCATTTAGAATTTAGCATCGGGTGCATTTTGATTCGATACAAGTACTTTTCTTCCAATACCAATTAAGTATCGAATGAATTAATTCGAATATTAAAAGTACTCGGTATCGAAACAAAGTATCGAATATTTACTTGTATCGGAACATCACTAGGACTGCCTCATGACATGGGAGTATATGTAGCGAGCACTTGGCTAAGATCAGCCGAACTATGTCACACTGAGGAAATTGTCTGAAGACCAGCCACATTCTCGCCAGTCTGAGACAGTCAGAACCACTCTAAGTGAACTATATATCATTCCTGGGGTACTTGGAGCATTGCCTCGTGGTAAAATATAAACTGTACCTGCCCTACCTTGAGGAGGAATAAACTAGTTAAAGCCATTTACTGTTTTAATTAACAACTCTGCCCTTATACCCTGAGTTGTGGACATTTACAATAAGTAACCTAGTTCCAAGAGGCGGATCCAGAGGACAGCAGCTGAGAGGTTCACCATCAAGTCAGTCCTGACCTCGGTTGCCCACAACTACAAGTAGAGTCTACCCACCTTGACAAGCTCATAGCTGACCTAATCAACAAACAGTTAATTACACAGCCAATAAACCGAAATAAAGATGGCAGGTACGGTCTAAAACAAACATTAAAATGCAAACTAACCTTGTGGTCAAAGATATACCACAAAGTTTCGAAGTATAACATCTCAGAGTACTATGCTCAATCGTTGGTTGGTTGGGAATTAACAGTCTGTCCACTATAAAGGTAAGAATGGAATGATACATCATCAAACTCTGGTAGACTCAGAAGGTGGCTTATTTACTCAGGAAGATAAGATCTTAGAAAAATGTAGAAAAAAAAGGAGTTCATCATAGATGCAGTATATAGCTCGTGAAGCATTCGGTAACCTCACACTCAATCAATACTTTTATTTTGAACATTGCCATAATTTGCTCTTTTTTCAGAAACTCATTGGCACTAAATTAATACAACCTATTCTGCCACAAGACTGCAGCAAAACTGTGTCCTGCTCCCACTCCTATGTGAATGTTATCAGCAGAACAGGTGTCAATTGGAACTGGCACAGGATTTCGAACATCTTTATCAGTTCCTGTTCCACAGTTCCCATGTTCATTCCAACCCCAAGAAATTACTGTTTTGCTATCTGGAAAAAATAATAAAAAACATAATAATTAGATCATACATGCTATCATTTTACTTTATAGACTTATTTTCTTCCTTGTTTGGTAGAAAAAGATTTTATTACAACCCCACACAATTTAATAAAATATTTGTACAGTCGGTTATGACACTAATTTGTTAATAATCATTCACATACATAATTCCTGACTAACAAATAATAACAGATGCCTAACATGCTTTACGCACAGGTATTTATGCCGCATGGAGAAAAAAAATTTCTAAAGTTTATAACAAGCACCATGTAGATATTTAATTTTGTAACTTCTATTTTAATTGTTCTACACTACCACCACCAGCCCCACAAAAATATAAAACAAAAGTCTTCATGATCCTAGCAGCATAACTCATCAACTAAGAATGGTGAAAAAGTAATATGTTTGGTATGTTTTTTAATGGAGACTGATATGCAGTTATATTGGAAATGTCTGTGAGGAAAGAGATTGGTTTGCAGATCGACTACATGGCTTTAGGCCAGGATATTCATCTGAATTTCATATGGAAGATATTTCAGATGAATTGGACAAGGGAGGCCAAGTTGATAGTGTGGCACTAGATCTTTCAAAGGCATTTGACAGAGTGAGTCATAAAATGGTTTTAAATAAACTGAAATCTAATGGACTGGATGAAAAAGTTATTTGCTGTGTAGAGGAATCTTAAAAGCCAGAAAGCAAAGTGTTAGAATAGGAAATACATTATCAAAAGAGGTGGAAGTTGTTGTTGTGGCTTTGGGGTGTGTCGACAATGAGGTCATCAGCGCCCTGAGGTGGAAGTAAAAATGGGAGTGCCACATGGTAGTGTACTGGAACCGTTGCTGTTCATTATTCTAACGACTGTGTTGATGGGTTACGGTCAGAATCAAGTTTTTTTGCAGATGATATAATGGTATACAATAGGATCAAAACAGGTGAAGACTGAACTGCTGCAAGGTTACCTTGATAGAATATCTAAATGGGTAGATCAGCATGGAATGAAGATAAATGCCAACAGTGTCAGCTTAATAGGTACACAAATGAATAACTAAAGGTTAATTATGATTGTAGGGTGGGGTCAGAATTGCTAGCTGAAAGCTTGCGGTGTAAATATTTTGGCATAACATTTGATAACAAACTCAACTGGGCAGCGCACATTGGTGGGATGGTAGGAAAAGATTGCAATATCCTTCATTTACTGGAGAGGGTGACGAGAGGTTGTACCAGAGAAGTTGGGGAATTGGGTTACAAAGCTTTCGTCAGACCATTGGTTGAATATGGTGGTGTAGTTTGGGACCCACATTTTGGTTATCAAATACAGGAGTTGGAGATTGTGCAAAGAAGGGCAGCTAGATTTGTTTGGCAAATTATTGCAGGGCCCAGTCAGCAACTGATATGATAAAGGAAATGGATTGGGAGTTGTTGGAGGGAAGGAGGAGGGTGAAGAGAGTGCTGGGAATGTACAGGGCATAAGTTGGTGATGGGGCATGGAGGGATATTAGTCAAATAATTAGGAATAGTGCATGGAAGAGTAAAGGTGACCACGACCACAAGCTGGTGCTCGATTTCATGCAAAAGGGAGTAGGGAAAATTTTCTTTGTTGGCAAAAGTGTCAGAGATTGGAACAAATTATTAAATGAAGTGATGAATAATTTACCAAAAACCCTTAAGGAATTTAAAATTTATAAATTGGAAAAGTAGACTGGGAGGAATTTAACACTTCAATTATAAAACAATTTAAAAAATTGCAAGAGGGGGTAATTAGATGATTGGGGGAATTAATCACCATTGCAATTAAAATTAATAATAATACTAATGCATAATTCATTGATTTGCTCATATAAAAAAGTTCCTGTACTGAAATATATTTGATATTCTTACATACAATTAAAGTTAACAGATCTACAAGGTCTGTTCAAACAAGACTGAACTTTTGTCACAAAACTTTTATTACTGTACTTGCAACTTTACACATGCTACTTCCCTTTGAAGAACTGCTTACTATGGAACATTGCAATTTTCCTTAAATTGCTCATATGTGCAATGGTATTAATTTTCTGCAATGGCTTGAAGTTGTGGCTGGGATTTTTATCGCAATTCAACTAAACTTTGCAAATGACATCCTATCAATGAAATTTTAAGTTTTGGAAACAGTTAAAAAATCTACCAAGACCAAATCCAGAGAGTAAGCAGGAAGGGTAATGATGGCTGTTCCATTCTTCACCAAAAATTCCTTAACAGGCAGAGACAAGTAACACAGTGAGTTGTCATGGTGCAAAATCCAGCTGTTGTCCTTCCACAGTCCAGGCATCTTCCAGCAAACATTTTAAAACTGTCCCGAAGTATCACTTGTTGACAGTCTGACCTTGTGGCATGAATTCAAGATTCTTACTCTACTTACGATATATATACTTTTTTCCCCTTCTAGTCCTTATATTTCAAAGCACTAACCATCCATTATATGTCCCTCCTCCCAATTTCCATTCGTTCTGACTGCCACATACTCTGTTGTTTGTTTATAGTTTTGGCACCTATCTCTCTCTCACACATTTTTTTACCCCCTCCCGCCGCATCATGTCTCTATTTCAGAGTTACCATTCCCTGTATTTGCACCATGCTACTCATCTTGTTAAACTGAGATCTCACATCCTTTTCCTCCAATCCTGCCTTTCTCCTAACATACCATCAAATGGGCTTAACTTAAAACTTCCTATTTCTGGATGCCCCCCGTAACTTCATCCTAAACTCCACTCATTCCGCTTCCATCAGTCCTTAGCACTTACTCACCTAGTTCTTCACAGTATATCATGAAAGCCCAACAACACTCATCCCACCTAATTTACTTACGCAAAATCCTTCTCCTTGGATTTCATGGTTGCAGTCGTTATTTACACAACGTTGCAACCATGTGTTTGCCAAACAAGCACATCTCCCCAACCCAAATAACAGGCAATATGTCACCCCTCCACCACTTATTGCCACAATGCCATGTATTTCTCATATTCTTCATTTTCCCTACCCAGCATTCCTGTCACCCATTCCCCGCGACTGGAGAAATAAAAAATCCTTATTGTGAATCTTTCTTCCACCCCCCTCTCCGAACCTGAACTTTCGGTTCTTTCAAAGGGTCGTACTTTCTCTCCCACCCCTAAATTTGATCGAATAACTCTTATTAAGGAATCCCTTTCATACTGCTGCACTCTAAACTGGCAGTATTATACCAATACTACAGGAAGGGGCGACAGCTGATGTGATAACCTGGAACCCAGCCTCCAATGCTTCCTACCTCCATCACAGTTAGACCCACCACCCCTCCCTCAAAACCATCCCCTAATCCTATTCCAGGAATTCCTGTTTTCGACCCTCTCATCGCCTTCCTTCCTAAATTCAATTCCCCACTCCAACAACCTGAACCATACTTAAAGGCGGGCTATGAGTGAACTTTCAAAAAATAAAATCATCATAAGTCTCCCAGCTGATAAGGGCTCGACTACTGTTATCATGGATCGAAGCGACTACCTAGCTGAAGCCCTCAGACAGCTCTCTGTCACCTTCACTTACCTACCTCATACCACCGACCCCACTAAATTGATCTGCACAGAAATCCACTCCTTCCTCAGCCTCCAAGGTCCCTTACAGGGTCTTTCACACCATTACATTTGCCTTCTGACCCCAAAGATATATAAGGTGGGCAATCCTGGACGCCCTATAGTTGCTGCCTTTGGGTCTCCCACAGAACGCATTTCTGCATTCGATGACCACCATCTACAAACATTTGTCCAGAGACCCCCCATCCCCCCCACACACAATTTTTAGAGCGTCTTTCAACAGTTCCTACACCCCTACCAACAGGTTGCTTCCTGGTCACTATTGACATATCATCACTTTATACCAACATCCCTCATACCCAGGGCCTCAGTGCCATAGGGCATTACCATGACAGTCGCCCTCACACACCTTCCCTACTACTCGTTTCCTCACTTCTTTGGCTCAATTCTTCCTTACCAAAATTTCCTTATCCTTCCAGTCTCAGGTTTACCATCAGATACGAGGCACTGCTATGGGCACTCGCATGGCACCTTCATATGCCAACCTTTTCGTGGGCAGACTAGAGGAATGTTTTCTTCAAAAGGTTACCCACCAACCCACCGTGTGGTTCAGGTATATAGATGACATATTTAGGATCTGAGCCCACAGTGAAGACCTTCTTCTTGACTTCTTGGACTCACTGAAAAACATCAATCTTCTGGATGTTGACATCTCTGTACAGAATGGTACTTACACACCTCTGTCCACATAAAGCCCACTGACCTACAACAATATCTTCATTTTGCTAGTTGCCATCCATATCACACAAAACATTCCATCTCATAAGGCCTAGCCATTTGAGGCAAGCACATCTCTTCTGATCACGAATCCTTTACTCTCTACTCCAACAACCTGACCCGTGCACTCGTAAACCACAATTATCCTACAGAACTGGTCCAAAAACAACTATCAAGAGTCAAAAACTGTCCACAACACTAACACAAACAACCCAAAACCAACCAGAACCTTGTTTTTCTGACTAAGTTTCTCCCTGGCCTGGAATCGCTAAACCAAATACTACGTTTAGGCTATGACTGTCTCAGATCTTTTCCCAAAATGTGCCCACCATCCTACCCACCATACCCCGTGTAACCATCAGAAGACCGCCTAATTTAAAAAATATACTTGTACATAGATATCAACCCTCTGATGCTCCTAAACCACCGTTTGGACCCTTCCCTTGTAAGAGACCCCACTGCAAAACATGCACTATGCAGCCACCTACCACTACCTATTGCAACCCTACTACTGGTGAATCCTACCCCATAATAGGTCATGCCACTTGTACAACTTCCCATCTCATATACCAGCTCACCTGCCTCCACTGTCAAAGTTCCTACATTGGCCTTACCTCAAAGTTATAATCCACTGGAATGAATGGTCACAGACAAACTGTTTACTCCCAAAAACTATACCTACCTGTTGCTCACCATGCCAGTACTCACAACACCTGTGACCTTAACAACTGCTTCACAGTCAGAGATATTAGAGTACTCCCAAATACACCTCCCAATCTGAACTCCGCAGATGGGAATTGGCATATCAACACATCCTTCAGACTAGACATCCCCCAGGCCTTAATTTCTGATATCATCTTCCATCCTCGCCCTGTACACCCATCACTGGCCAGCACAATATATTCATATATATCTCTGGACCTTATTTCAAAAATTTTGTAAATATCTTTTTATTTATTTATTATATTTTTTAATGATTATTATCATTTTTCCCATTTTAATCTTTTTGTGATTTATACTTTCTGTTGTACAATCGTTGCTCCCCCCCACCATCTCCGATGGGCATTTTCATCCTATGAGTGGCTGCGTCGAATGCAGGGCTTGCGCAAGCTCAGCCACGTACTTCTTCCGACTTGAAAAAGGGTGGTTACCCGAAATATTGTTTTTTCTGTGTTTGTGTGTTGTTTTGTGTTGCTGCCACCCTCTTCCCTTTAGCTTCGGTGAGTGTTGGGTGTATTTTATCTGTCCTGTCCATATATATATATATATATATATATATATATATATAGTAACAATGAGCAGAAAACTGCAATAATGTATTAAAAATAAGGATAGGGAAATACGACCCAATACTTACCACAGATGAAGGCGGCTGGGACGAAGAACACACAAAAAAAAAAAATCAATACTGCCTTATACGTGCAGAAGTGAGACACTAGGTGGTGTCAGATGTGTACACAGAGACCGCCGTATGGTGAATGGCATCCCCGGTGCGGTTGGTAGTGTAAGGGGGGGACCAGTGGTGGATCCAGGATTATGGTTTGGGGGGGGGGGCTAAAATTTGGTTTGGTGAGGGGGGGGGGGCTTGACTCGGATGAGAAGGGGTCGTCGACAGAAATCTCATTATTCCAGATTGCCGCCCTCATACAAACAGTAGAGCAAAAAAAAAAAAAGGTCCCCAAAATCCATGTCGTCGGGGATGACCTTGGTGCTTTTGGGGGGGGGGAGGCTTCAGCCCCCTAGCCCCCCCCTGGATCTGCCACTGGAGGGGGGGGGGGAGGGATATAAATATGAAGGATAGGGAAATATGATTCTATACTTATATATAGACTGACATTCAGCAACAAAAAGAAGTTATTACGTGATAAAGCAGGTGAATACAGGCAATGAGGCATTAATGCAATGTTTTTCTCAGTCAAATGATCACTTATTTGATATGCCATGTGAGAGTTGGCATTGTCATGATGAAGAATGATGCGACATTTTGGGTTGTTTTTCCTGATTGCATTGATGACTTCTGGCAAACAAATTGTTGTGTACCATTCAACATTAACTGTTTTTTGATTCTCTAAAGCAATGATCATAATATGTCCAGTATAATGAAAGAAACAAGAGACAATTTTCTTGGAAATGCTTCGTGATCTAACCACTTTTGTTGGATTCAGTTCATCTTGGAACATGCAAACAGTTCTTTGTTGTTTATTTTCCAGCTCGTACAAATCCAAGTTTCACCTCCTGTTACAATGTTGTAAGCAGATTTTACATTTCCTTGGTTGAAATTTTTGAGCAACTTTACATTAATTAACACGAGCCTGCTTTTGGAATTCAGTCAAATTATGCAGAATCCGTCAGGAACAGATCTTATTCACAACTAAATATGTCTAAGGATGCCTCCATCTAACAGTAAGTTACATGCTGATCCTCTTCTGTCATGTTGTGCATGGCATCAATATTTTTTGAAACAACAACTGATTTGGGTTGATCTTCACAAAATTAATCACTGATGGCAGCATGACCACAACAAAATTCTCCAAACCAACTACAAACAGTCTTTTCTGATGGTGATTGATTACTAAAAGTTGAATGAAGTGATTTGAGGCATTGTTGTAAATTAGGCCTTTACTAAAATCATAAAAAAAAAAACATCCAGCATAAACCTTCACATGAAATTTCTATTTTTCACAACACTTTTTTTAAAAAATACACTCACTGTAAACAAACTAATTGGACAATTTCTGAGCTACCACTGTTTTAACAATAATGAAAGACAAATTTTACAACAGTATAAATGTCACATCTCAATAGTGCAATATAGCATTGCAAAAACTCAAAAAGTAATCGTCACAGAGTTAACAGAGTAATTCTTGAGACTACCAAACCAACCAAATTGGGAATGTTGTATCATACTTCTAGGAATGTCTCTGAAGATAAAACGTAATTCATTGACTAAAAAAATGGGTTTATTCACGTAAAACTCAATTAGTGTGCAATGTGAAAGATATTTCAAATAAAACTGATATATGAGAACAAGCTGATAGTGTGAAACTGGATCACTCCAAGACACTAGACTGTAACTTAGTGAATGCAGATTAAGGTTTAAAATCACAGGTGTGAATCAGGATGTTTTTGTTTGATATAGAAATTCTTCTCAGGTGGGACAAAGGCCTAATGTTGGCCATCCAGTGGATGTGTATTTGAGCGAACATTTTTCGTACGAATTCACCTGTATTAGCACAAACTGAGTAGGTGTTAAGACACCGCAACCACAGAAAGCAGATTCGCATGACTCTGTTGTATTCTTCAACCCATTCCATTTTTTCTTGATTTCAGTGAATATAACAAAAGAAAATAGAACAATAATTCCTTAATACATATTTATTTACATTTTAATTAAGAAAATAAAAGTAAATATCTTTGTTTAGGCCCTATATCAGCTTAATTTCGATTCTCACATCATACCATTGGCGACACAGTCTACTTAGAAAAAGCCAATGTAAAATAATGACACGATCTTTTTAAATGTAACCAATAGAAATTTTAATTAGATTGAGGAAAATTATGTACATAACTGCAGTAGCACAAATGTTATCAAAAGTACAGTATATATATTAACAAATGGAGGATGTTACTCAAAGGATCTACACCTAAGGAAACGTCTTTTTAATTCATTTTAATCTTATAATGCATTAGCTATTTAACTTTACCTTGAAAATATACTGGTACATTTAAAAATAGTTTTATGTTAAGAGAAAAATAACTGCTTGAAAATGGGACACGAAAAAAGTAATTTGAAAGGGTGGCTGAAACAATTTCTAGATAAATTTGAGTAAACTATGGGCCATATATAAAGAAGATGAAATGAACTACGCTGTAAATAATCTTTATAAATTGATGGTGTTTTGTTAGTAATTTTTGTATGTAATATTTTGCAATACATTAAGTAGTTTTGTAATTTTATCGAAATGACATAAACTTAATATATAATACTACACGCACTGTTACGTACCAAAGATTAGTTGCCACTAATTACAATATTGCATATTGAATTTATGTTTGAGAGAGAAGCGAATAAATTTATTGCAAATTTGTATAATTATTCCACGAACGTGTTCATGGATTGAAATGGTTTAAATGAATGTTGTGAATGTATTAAAAGCAAGAGTGTGCATGGAATATTAGAGGGTGGTAATTTAAAATGATATGTGCGCCATAAAGTTTTGAATGAGATTCTGAATGTTAAGAGATCTTTGATTCCATAAATGTGGTGTTGTGTGCCTATATAGATTTTCTAATTTCATTTAAAAACGTTTCCTAATGATTTAAAGTAATTTTCTGTAAATTTTAAATCTTTTTGTACGATTAGTGTTGTTTCAGTGCTTGTTGGAGCTCAGAAAAGGTTTGTCGGCACCTTTACATTCTCAATATGCATTGTGTGAATTGTGTGTTCACGCTACCAAATCCAAACAATTTCGGATCTCGTCGCCCTCGCGTATGTTCGCATGACTCAAGCAGATGGATGATGTCACACAACATTCCCTGTATTTGGATCAGAGCGATCTGTTGGCACATATACAGGTGTATTCGCTTGAGCATTTTTTGCACGAATATGCGTCCACTGGACGGCCAGCCTAAAGGTGCGCTTCTTATGTAGTTTCAGCCACTGGCGGCTGCCGCCGCTAATGATTGCTGCAATGAAAAGCAACGGGTGTGCTTCCTATGAAGCAGCGGTGAACCGGGTTCTAGAAAACTGCCGCTTGAGCCACACGACTGTACTGGTCCGAGAGCAGTATAGAGTCAGACGCTAGTAGAACATTAGAAATATGTCAGACCGAAAGCTGTCAATTACTGCGGGGGAGGATGAAAAATTGGTGGAATTAGAGTGTAAATGACCTTGTATATATGATGCTTCTTCACTACTGTACAAGACCAGTCTCGGAAAGACAATTCTTGAAAAAAAAAAAGTAGCGGAATTCCTTGAAACATCAGGTAATAAAAATACAATATAAATATTGTTTATTGCCTTTGTGTTATTTATTGTTATATCGTGTATACCAGGGGTGGCCAACCCGCGGGCCGCATACGGCCTGCCTAGAATATTTTTCCAGCCCGCGAGATTCATCACTTTTTTACAAAATATTTTTAATATTTTATTTTTAGTGTTATATATTTCTTTACAATGTGCGTTTAGTATCATTATTATTATATTATCTATTTTTAAATGTAAGAATAATATTAAACACAATAATAACTAGTTTCAATTTTTCACTCAAAAAAAAAAAAAAAAAATGTTTCTAGTGGGGATATATGATTTTATATGTGGCCCGCGGAGTTATGCTGCACTTCCATACTGGCCCGCGAGATCATTTGGGTTGGCCACCCCTGGTGTATGCTATTTCTATAAGGTGTTTATTTGTCAAACCATTCTCTCCCTTCGTATCTAAGCGAAATTGATAAATGTGTTATCATTCTAAAGATTGAGGTATCCGATTTGATCATATCATATTTTAAGAAAGTAGGTTTTTTTTCTTTTCAAATTTAACCTTAAAGGGCAAAAATATCAATATTTAAAAAATGCTGTTTTTGTGTTACAAGCCATTTATCTCACTAGATATGTAACTGAGATTGTTAAATGAAGTATCATTTTAAAGATTTGCTTTGCTGTCATCACATATTAAGACAAAAATATTTCGGAATTCGACCCTGAAAGGGCAAAAGTATCAATATTTCCACAACGCGTTTTTGTGTCACGAGCCATTTATCTTCCTTGATATCTAACCAATATAGATAAAGGAGGTATTAATTGAAAGATTAAGGTCACCGCCGTGTTCACATCTTATTTTAAGAAAGGAATTTTTCAGAATTTGATGCTTAAAGGGTAAAATCATCATTATTTCCGTAAAGATTTTTATTATGAGCTATTTGTCTCCGTTGATATCTAACCGAAATAGATAAATGAGATACCATACTAAAAATCAAGATCTCTGCTTTGGTCAAATCATATCTTATGAACGGAATTTTTTGGAATTTGAATTGTAAAGAGTAAGTAATAACTGTGAATGTCGCATGTATGAGACAGTTCAGAGTCAAGCCGCTAGACAGCAGTAACACATATTACAGAGTTATCAATAAAAAAAAAGTGCTTCACTGGCATCGACTTTTGTTATGTACCTATTACAAACCCCTACCTTACTATTCACTGTATTCGCGAAATTTTCGCACAGTTCATCCAGAATTTATTATTACAGAAGCCTTCAAAAATACAATCTACTTTGCGTGTGACTGTAATTAAAACTTCATTTAGTGTTTTAATTGTGTTATTGGTTCTAATAGATATAGCAAAATATAAAATTTTCTGAAAGTTCCCACTATTCATATTAAATCATACATAAAATTAATATTATGAATTCATATAAATACAATTGAAAATTTTAATAACATATGTATATATTTGTAATATAATACAATTAGAAAGTAGCTGTAATGAGTTCTGTAACGTGATTGCCTTGCCAGTGTGTTAACCCTACACCTGCACGGCTGTTAAAGTATACTGTGAATGAGTCTCACACAGAAAGCACATTAGCATGTGAGTAGCCTCATTGTTAATGATCCAAGAAGTGAATCATGCAAACAGCAAGCAGGCAAGTCAGCCGGCGGCGGCTGCCGCTGCATAGGAAGCTCACCTTTAAGGTGGGTTCCTATGCAGTGTCAAACACCAGCGGCTGACTCTGGGTATCAGCCGCGCAGTGGGCGCTTCCTATGGTGCGGCGGTCGTGGTACTGGAACGTCATTCATAATTCAGGTAGAGATGCATTACTCAGAAAGAAAAAATACATATCTCATTATAAAATTTTAAAAAATGAACAATTACCAACCGCCAGTGTTTGACACTGCGTAGGAAGCACACCTTAAGCGACTTCCCACCGTGCGTCACTGGAGGCGGCAGCCACCCTAAGGGTGAAAACATGCCGAGCAGGTCGCCGTGCAGGTGGCGGTGACGGTCGCGCTGAAGGCTGATGTCGCGGTAGATGGGTAAAAACATGCCACGCAGCTCGCGGTGCAGATGAAGGTAGATATCGAGGTATAGCTGCTAGCGTTCACCAGTGTTTATAAAATCCTTCTGGTGCCATACGTTGTAAATCGTTAATATTTTGTGTTTACCGCGAGTATCATTTACTTTATTTAACCTGCAATGATTTGTGGAACCGGTAACGATAGGGATGATGATGGTCTGTCAGTAGCCACAAAGTGGTGGCTACTTTCTACGGCTCTTATCGGAAGGTTAAGTCAACAGTAAATAAATGAACGGGGACAAACTCTTGGTGAATTTCACCATTTAAATCAGGATCTAAAAAATCATCCAGGCTTATTCCATGTCCACCTACAAAAGACATCACAAACTTACCGTAAAATCCTGGACAAACTGAGGTCAAATGTTTATAACAGTTACCACAACAAACCAATACATGCTGAGGGAAAACTCTTCATGACTATAAATTACTGATAATTATTGTAAATAAAGTAACGTACCATTTAACAAAGCATTTTCAAGTCAAATCTAAATTTTTCGATCCAAAATCAGGATATCTATTTAAAAATCAGAATTTTCAAATTCAGTCAACAGTTTATTTTAATTAATAATTAACATGATAATTTTTTTTTTTACTTTCTTTAAATTTATAATTGTTGGACTCAATTGTCTGATGTTCCATTTCCGTCGGTATATGATGTGTAATAATATCTGAATAGTCAATCAAGTCACTAACAATAGATAATTATTTCAATTAGGGCAAATGTAGGTGGCTGCAGGAAAGGGGGAAAGATGGGTGTGTAGGGAAAAATTGCCACCGGACAGTGCGCTCCATTACAATTTAATTAAATATTATTATTATTATAAAATTTGTTATAATTTATCTACCGCTGACTGTCTAATTGCATGAAACATTAACTTTTCTGTAGTTGTCCAATTTATAAAAATCTGTACTTATTATTTCATCAATAATTTATTTAAAACAGAATGTAGCATTCTCAATGTCAGTACATTGTTAATTTATATCTGCAGTTGTGTAAAACAAAATGACATCCATTAAATAAATCAATATTTAGAACAAAACAAAATGAAATTACACCTCTCTGTACAATACGAAAGCAGACCTGTAAAATCAATTGTAGAAGCTGGATCGCGTGGCCTTGACATAGCTCAGCCAATCAGTGCCAAGCAGACCTCCCGCGAACTGATAACAAAATACTTTGTTCTGGCATCAACATCGAGGTGAACGGCGAGCAGTGATGGAGACCGCGACTGCCTCGGCGTGCGCTGACTCGTTACTAACAATGCTTTTGTTTTGTGAAACATCTACCGCCACCGCGGCCTCGACCTTCAGCGCGAGCTGCTCGGCATGTCTTCTTCACCCTAAGGCCTAAAACAGATGAAGTGACTTCCCGCCGCGCGATGGTTGAGGCGGCGTCAGCCCCAACTGTTTGAGCAGCTTTTTGAGCAGTGGCCATGTGGCGCTTGCCGCCTCGACTGCTGTGAAGCCGCAACCTTGACCGACATGTGAACTGTTGATTTAGCGTGTATAACTAAATTCTTATAATAATAATTGATAAAATTACGATGAAGTGCATGCTTCAGTGGCAATCGCCCTACACACCCATCCTTCTCCCTTCCTCCTCCAGCCCACTTTTGACCTCAACCAATTTTTACTTTAAATTCTTTCAGTGTTTTGGTAAAAGATTCATCATTTTTCTTGGAAATTTATTCCAACCCCTTACACCCTCTGCTATAAAAGAAAATTTTCCCACACCCTTATGTCTGGAATCAAGTGCCAGCATGTGGTCACGGTTATCTTTACTCTTCTAAGCACCTCTCTTAATTTTCCCGCCAATATCTTTCCACACTTCATCACCAATATAGGACTTGTACATTCCTATGACTCTCTTCACCCTCCTTCTATCCTCCAATGAATCCCACTTAAGCTCCTTTATCATATTAGTTACTGATTATGTTTAGTGGTAATTTCCAAAAACAAATCTGGCAGCCTCTCTCTGCACACCAGCCAACTGCTGTATTTGATACCCAAAATGTGGGTCCCATACTACACCACCATATTCCAGCACTGGTGTGACCAAAGTTTTGTACCCTAATTTCCTTAATTCTCTAGTGCATCCCCTCATCACTCTTTGCAACTATCCTAGTACCTGTTCAACGTGTTGTGCCCACTTAAGTCTGCTATCAAATGTTATGCTGTGGTATTTACGTTTTGAATCTTCAATAAGTAGCTCATTCCCCACTTAATAATCATAATTAGCCTTTAGCTTTTTATCTGTGTACCTAATATGCTGGCTCTTCTTTGCATTTATCTTCATCCCATGTCGACTAAGCCATCTAGTTGTCCTATCTAGATTACCCTGCAGCTGTTTAAACTCTCCTATTGTTTTGATCCTTTTATATAACATTATGTCAATTGCAAACAATCTAACTTCTGACAGTAAACCATTAACACAATCATTCATTAAAATAATGAATAGTAATGGTCCCAGTACACTAACCTGTGGAACTCCCAAGATCACTCCTACTTCTTGTAAGGAACCAGGCTGATACCAGGGCTGTAGTATAGCCTTAGCGCCTCAACTAACAGTTTAAGTGGATTCAAAGTTCTGCAGAAAGTTTATAAAATAATTTGAATTTGACCATGTAGCCTGACAAAAACTCAACGTCAATGCTTACAGGTCGCCACTAGATCTGTTACTAAACCACAAATCTAGAAAAGGTCTACTGTCTACTATGAAATCACAAGTCCACTGTACTCGAAAAATTTGAAGTTTATTTAAAAGAAATCACAAGTTCAAAAATAGCATTACACAGTTGAGTAGGCAATCGAACAGACTTTTCCAAAATATTACAGGTTGTGGAGAGAAATTTTACCGACCGCACCCCCCTTTTGCAAAATTATAAGTTCATGTTAACAGTTATCCTCGCAGGCTATCACACCAAAGTCCCAACATGGCTGACTCGGTAGCTTCACCTTCAACAGATTTTCTCCCGCCCCGACAAGACTGACGCAGGCTCACTCACATAATGCTCCCCGGATACAGATAGACGAAATCAAACCAAAGAGAGCCCCGGTCACATGTAAGCACGAGTTTATATAGCAAGTGGCCAAACCAATGACGTCAGCAGCTGTATCACATCTTTTTGCTTCCGCGAGACCAAAAGTGTGTGTAAATTATTTATACATATTATTCGCGGGTTTGCCGACGGATCACATTTTCTAACCACAAGCTTTCGGCGACTTGCACCGCTGCCATCATCAGGTCTGTTGTAAACTGAAGGAACAACGAGAACTGGACTGAATAGCGGAACTGAAACGAGCCAGGAACGTTGTCGACTTCCGATTGGCTGACTCCAATGACGTAACCATTCCGTTGCTGTGATTGGTCGGTTGTGGGACCAGGCGTAGATATACACAAGTGTTGTACTGACAGTTGGCTCCACAGCGAAACCAAAGCCCAGGTTGTTAAAATGGAAAGAAGATGGGTATCTACGTCAATGTTCGCATCACGTCATTGTTCATATTCGATCACCGTTTACATTATTCTACCACTATTTATCATGATGTTTAATCTCGAGAAACCTTAGGAAGCCAAGCATTATTCTGATTGGCTGACACAATAACTGTTCTCATAGCGTCATCGTTCACATTATTCTCACACAGAATACCGCTTGGCTTCCTAAGGTTTCTCGAGATTAAACATCATGATAAATAGTGGTAGAATAATGTAAAGGGTGATAGAATATGAACAGTGACGTGATGCGAACATTGACGTAGATAATCCATCTTCTTTCCATTTTAACAACCTGGGCTTTGGTTTCGCTGTGGAGCCAACTGTCAGTACAACGCTTGTGTATATCTACGCCTGGTCCCACAACCGACCAATCACAGCAACGGAATGGTTACGTCATTGGAGTCAGCCAATCGGAAGTCGACAACGTTCCTGGCTCGTTTCAGTTCCGCTATTCAGTCCTGTTCTCGTTGTTCCTTCAGTTACAACAGACCTGATGATGGCGGCGGTGCAAGTCGCCGAAAGCTTGTGGTTAGAAAATGTGATCCGGCGGCAAACCCGCGAAGAATATGTATCAATAATATGCCGGGAAAGACTTATCTTTCATGTAAATTATTTGACGGTCCAGATTATTAAAAATGTTTAAACTTTGACAGTATCTGGACTTATCTACTAGAAGTCCAACAGCAGTTTAGTGGGAAATTTAGAGTAATTAGTTTTAAAGTTTTATTTAATTTCACGTGATGATACAAAGCTCTGAAGTAGGGGATTAACCCAAACGTTTTACAGCGACAATCAACGACAATCTATTTTCAAAAACTTAATTACCAGACAAATGCTAAAAATTTTCAACAAAACCACTATATGTTCAGAATCGTCTTAATTAGGGCTATCTACTGATACAAATTTCAAATTAATATTCCTTTTAATTAAAAAGTTCATTATTTTCTCTTAATTAAAATCGCTAATTAAACATTACCAAATTATTTAATTTTGCTACCAAAATATCGGGAACAATGCTGACTATAGCTGGTGATAAAAGATCAGTTGTCGCTTTACGCAATTTAAAGATATTACAAATCTTAGAATTTCTACTTTTCCGATCATGTGTTTCAAAACTTGAACAAAGCGGAATATCTCCTAAAATAAACATTTCATGATGTGATAAATACACTTTAGAATGATTTTTATGACAAATTGTAACTGTGGGAAAGATTACAGGGAAATTCCTTAAAGTTGAAAACTACTCTTCTCGAAATTTCTAAGTGCAGCCTAAGCAAAACTAGAATTTGCCAAAATTCTAAGGTTCTTACATTCTTTTGATACTGCATTTCCTACCCTGACTTTTTGCTTCCTACATTTTACGAATTCTTCTACCCAGCAAAACATCCAATAGTTTTTACATTATTTAGCACCATTTTATCTCTCACTCTGTAAAAGGCCTTTAAAATATCTAGTGTTACACTATCACCTTGACCTCCTCCGTACATTTCATCAGAAATATCATGCATACAGCCTACTAACCGAGATTCACATGAATATACTTGTCTAAAGCCATGTTACCGACTTGAAAACCAATTACGTTCCTCCCAGACACATCTCATATGGTTGCATATTAATCTCTCCATTAATTTACCTACCACTGATGTCTAGCTCATAGGTCTATAGTTTTCAACCCTATTTGCCACCCCTCCTTTATGGACTGAAAATACTATTGCATGTTTCCAGTCTCTTTTTGTAAAACAATGCATACTGAAGACAAGAGTGAAATGCTTCTGTGGCTTCTGTACCGATGTTGGAACAGGAGAATAAAAAATTTCTGATATCAGTGCGTCTGAATCAATCTCATTCATTTGTCCCTAGAAAAATGAAAAATATGAAAATGCTAGTAATAAAAAAATATGATTGCCATATTTCTTGGATCCAATCAGACACTCAAACTGTATTTAATGGTTCAAAAGTACAGATTAAGATAAAGTTTCGGTGCTAGATCAATAGAAAAATATTAAATTTCTATAAAGTATATTATTGAAAGAATATGAAATCTGGAAAATAATTACAAGAAAAGTAAAAAATTAAATATGAGTTTTCATTATTTATTTAATATAATTGTATGTTATGTTTTGAACAGTAAAGTGCAATGATACAAAAAAGGGAGGGAAAGATCCTCCATTTCTAATTCATTTTAATCATTCAGCCATGTTGCCACGCCACCTCCACACCACACGTTCAAAACAGACGAGACAGTGTAGACCTAACTGTTCACACAAAGCGACTTTGGAGCAGCGGCCACATGGTGGCCGCCATCTCGACAGCCACGTAGTCACCGCCTTGACCGACATGTGGATCATCGATATGGCGCGTACCATAGTTAAATTCTTTGAGAAACAATGGATATTGAAAACTAGAGTATAGCCCATTACATGGGCAGCATTCGTGGCTAGTGACAAATGCATACGAATAACCACATCATTAGTTGTTATAAGAAGTACCGTTCTACATAGTAAAATCCCATTTTACACCTCGTTTTTTCGCTGCTTCTTCCACAACAGGTAGTGGCCGGTAAACAAAATACACATTGACTCAAGACTCACAGCAAGAAAATGAACAATTGATCTACTCCTCATGTTTTAATGTTTTATCACTGCACTAAAGCATCACGTTTTAGTGAATCGCTTCTGTGGTAACTGTACCAATGGTGAAACAGGAGAAGAAAAAACTGCCAATATCACTGCTTCTGAATAAATTTAATTATTTTTTCCTAGTAAAATGAAAAATATGAGAAAGCTAGTCATAAAAAATATGACTACCACAGTCCTTGAAAGCCATTAGACACTAAAACTATATTTTTTGAAACAAAAGTACAAATAAGATAAAAGTTAAGATAAAGCTTCGGTGCTGGATCGGTAGAAAAATATTAAATTTCAAAGTCTAAAAGTGCATCATTACAAGAATATAAAATCAGGAAATAATTACAAGAAAAGTAAAAAAATTGAAAAATAAAACTGAATTTTCATTATTTATTTAATGAAATTGTTTATTATGTATTTTACATTTGAACACTAAAATGTAATGATACCAAATGGGGAAAAAATTTAAATTTTTAATTCATTTTCTTCAGTCAGCCATGTCACAGCACCGCCTCGATACTGTGAGTGCAAAACGGACAAAGCGGCGTCGAGTGTAAGTCACGGGGAAACCATGCGCTGTGTACGGCGGGCAGCAGCACGTTGCATCATCTGTTTTGCCTCATTGAATTAAATTGGACCATGAGTCGACTCAACCAATGCGTGGCAGAAAACACCTCATCTATTTGTGACCAAACAAAGTCAGAGTAGGAAATTTGGCATCAGAGAAGTGGGAGTGTAAGCAGGAATTCTACTGGGATCATTGCAATACACTATTTTAATTTACAATTCTGTTGTTAGATTATAGTCAGAAATTAGGTTGATTGATGATACAATGCTATATAATATAATTATAATGAGAGAGTATTTTATGTAACTATATGTGGATTTGGAAAGGATGTCTTCTGGGGTATGGAATTATATATATATTAAAATAGGCGGGTGTTTCCCTATATTTCTCTTTTCAGCCACCACTACCTAGCACAGATCAATAGTTTTTGTATGTGGAAGTAGCATGGAGTTTCCTGTCATGCAAAATATTGGCCGATAGATGTTGGGATGTGGGAGATATGATGGTTAAAAGTGGTCGATGCAGGACATTTTCATATTTCGACCAAAGATTGTGTATCCTTATACGTCTCTTTCCTGCCACAACAACATGGCGCAGCTCATTGTTGTTTGTGTGTGGTAGTGGTATCGTGTCTTCTATCGTGTTCTATGGTGGTTAGATGTCAGTAGCTATGCAGGTGTGGGAGATATGGTGGTTGAAAGTGGTCGACCTGCTCCACTTTCATATTTCTACCAAAGACGTATGTGTCATGGTGTATCACTTTTCAGCCAAAACTATCTAGCGCAGATCACTGGTGTTTGTGTGTAGTAGTAGCACAGAGTCACCTGTCAATCACAACGCTGGCTGAATTTCGGTAACTGTGAGAGTGTGGAAGATATGGTGGTTGAAAGTGTGTGATCAAAGATATTTTCGTATTTCGACCAAAGGCACGTGTCTCCGTACACATCATTTTGTTGCCACAACTACGTAGTGTAGATCATTGGTGTTTGTGTGTGGTAGCACAGAGTCACCCGTCGATAACAACGTTGGTCGAATGTGTGGAAGGTATGGTGGTTGAAAGTGGGTGATCAAGGATATTTTCGTATTTCGACCAAAGGCACGTATCTCCGTATACGTCATTTTGTTGCTCCAACTACATTGCATAGATCATTGGTGTTTGTGTGTGGTAGTCGTATTGTGTCTCTTATCGTATACTATGGTGGTTAGATGTCAGTACCTATGGACTTGTGGCAGATATGGTGGTTGAAATTGGTCAACCTGCACCACTTTCATATTTCTACCAAAGACGTATGTGTCATGGTGTATCACTTTTCAGCCAAAGCTATCTACCGCATGACACTGGTGTTTGTGTGTGGTAATAGCACAGAGTCACACATCGATCACAACGTTGGCCGAATTTCGGTAACTGTGGGAATGTGGGAGAAATGGTGGTTGAAAGTGGTCGATCAATGATAATTTTTTATTTTGATCTATGACACGTGTGTCCGTATATTTTACTTTGCTGCCTGAACTACATAGCGCAGATGACTGGTGTTTGTGTGTGGTAATAGCAACGAGTCTCCCATCATGCACTATGGTGGTTAGATGTCGGTAGCAGTCAATCCAAATTCTTTACAAACAGGAACGAAGTCGTGGGCACCAGCCAGTATGAAACATAAAAAGAGTCCGTTTATTAGGTAGACAGTGGATAATGTAAAAGCTGCAGTGAGATTTAGTGACCAAAGGGAACTGTAAATATCTTGTCGTATTATTTGATAACTAACTCAGTTATGCAAGAAAGATTGGAGAGGAGGTACAGAGAAGTTTTTGAAGACCTGCATCTACAAGATAATCTATAAGGGAATGATTAGATTAGATTTTTATTGATCCATTTAGTCAATTTATAGTACAGGTGCACATTTGACATTTGATAAGTCATTTTGAAGATTAGATGTTACATATTATTATGAGATGGTGGAACTTATATACGTGATTGATAATACAGTCAAAACAAGTGTACATGAAAAGAATTTAACAATGCAATAGTTGAAGAAAAAGAAATTTCAGAAACCTTAAAATACATTTTTTATGAGTCCATATATTCACTAACAGAGTAAAAACTGTGCCTCACTAGAAATGCCTTTAGTTTTATTTTAAATGAGCTATAGGAAGCATTTTTTATTTCTTCTGGTATTTTATTATAGAGTGTTATTCCCAAATTTAAAATACTTTTTTGATATGTAGTAGTCCTGCAAAACGTTTTGTGGATGTCTGAATGTCCTCTAGTGACGTAATTATGTAACATATCATTTTTTATTAGTTTGTTGTTTCTTAGGAGGTACTCTCTTGTGAAAAGAACTATTACATAGATGTACAGACATGGAACATTTAGAATGGCGAGGTTAATGAAATGTGTTCCACACAATTCTAGTCTTTTTAGGTGACACACAGTTCTCACTGCTCTTTTTTGCATCCTAAATATATCAGTGCTTTGTGATGAGCTACTCCAGAAAATAATTCCATATCTGACCAGCGAGTGGAAATGCGCTTAGTATACTTGCAGTACTGTACTAATGCTAGTGGTATCCCAAAGGATTCTCAGTTTGTAACACACTGTGGACAGTTTTTTTTTAGCTAATTTGCTTATGTGTACATCCCATTTTATGTTCTGTTGTACCAATAACCCCAAGAATTTGGTTTCATTTACATATTCATGTGGTTACTTGAATATTATTTTTGTTAACAGAATGAGCTAGACAAAAATTCAAACACACTGTTTGCTCCTCATTCAAGATTAGATTATTTTGCATCAAACCAGTTTTTAAACTCACTCGTGGTTTTATTTGCTTTTAACTATAAATTTTTAATGTTTGGGGAGGTGAATAAAACACTCGTGTCATCCGCAAACTGAACTGCATCTTTTGGATCGATATTCTTAGTTAGATTATCTATATAAATTAGAAACAAAATAGGTCCTAACACACCATACTTAACAAACTGTTCATCTGAGGTAAATTTTTCTGGTATGTTGTTTCATAGTCAACAGACACTCTTTGTTTAAGGTTTTCAAGGTATGATTTTATCCAGGTTTTTACATTCCCTCTTATCCCCATTTTTTACAGTTTAGTTAATAGTATATCATGATCTATTACATCAAATGCCTTTGATAGGTCTAGGAAAATACCTGTAGCCACATCATTTCCATCTAAAGCTTGTAAAACAGAATTTAAGAATTCAAAGATTGCTGTATGAGTGGATTTATTTTTCCTGAATCCATGCTGCTGGGTGGAAAGTGGTGCATATTTGTTGATAAACTTAAGAAGTTTGTCAAAGAAGAGTTTTTCTAATATTTTTGAAAAAACACTTAATTGAGATACAGGCCTATAATTTGCCAACCCTTTTTTAACAGTGGAGTCACTATTGCAGTTTTGAGTACTTCTGGAAAAGTTCCAGTTTGTACTGATATGTTAAAGATTTTTGCTAGAGGGCCAGCTACATAATTAGCACAGGTTTTCAATATGAAATCTGGGACCTCATCCAGTGCACATGAATAGCTATTTTTTTAATGTCATTATGATTTTGTTAATTTCATCAGGGTTTGTTTCAGTTAGATACATTGTGGCACTTGATATTGTGGAAAGACCGGGAACATCTTTAGTTTGCTTACTGCAGTTTGTTTTAATTAATTTTTCATCCAAGGAAGTGAAGTATTTGTTAAATTCTTCAGCTATAACTTTGGGGTCACTAATTATTGAATTATCAGTACATAATTTGAAGTTATTTCTTTCAGTTTTTGCACTTTCAGTTTGTTGTCTAATAATATGCCACATTGCTATGGTTTTGTTGGAAGAGTTTTTTATATAATTATCATTTGCCATAATTTTTGCTTGTCGAATTACTCTTTTATAAATTTTCTTATAGTTTTTAACATAGTTTGAAAAACTTACATTCACTTGGAATGTAGAAGAGAAGTAAAGGAACTGGTCTATCAAACCTTAGTTAGGCCCTAACTTGCACAGAGTGGGTAAGACCCATATTATGAGGGTGCAGAGAAGGGCAGCTAGGTCGTTTTGTGGATATGACCAAATAACACAATAGCAAATACAATAAAGAAGCTACAGAAAGTTTGGAATCAGTGGAAGCCAAAATGCAGTTGTGGAAAGTGGTTATGCATAAGGTAAGAAGATGAGACATAGTTATAAGTGGGTAAGATCTCAAGAATAAATGTGGAAAGGAAGAGGCAGTGTTGCCCGTAAGTGAGAACTTTCTGACATAAGTAGTGGAGTAATAGAGCAAAGGGCTGGAGTAAGTACGGATGTGGAAAATTTCTACTAGATGTTGAGCTCCACTGCAATAGATGATGATGATGAAAATAAGAATAACAGGAAAACATAGAAAGAAATAACCTGTGAAAAATCTTTGGCCCAGCAAACAACACTGAATACACACAATAACCATGAACTGTACATGTGAAAAAGATTCCTGAGAAAAGATAGATTACCTTCTGCAGTCATACGACATGAATAAACACTACTAGACTGATCAGATGGATAATAGATATTGGATTGGAAATACAAGAGGGCCTGGAACTATTAGGTGAAAAAAATAAGCAAGAACTGGCGATCACAGCTGAAAACGTGGGAGCATGAGTCCTATAAGAAGCACACTATGATTTCTGTGAATGGAGTGATCGGCACGACAGGGAAAATGCTCAATGGATGAGGGAAGTTAAAGGACAGTGAAGAAAACAGTTGAAAATGGTTTGTAACTAGCTAATATCCAAAAGAAAATATTCACGAGACATGTACTCGATCTCTCCTTCCAATAAGTCCCTCCTTTCCTGAATTCATTACTATTGTCAAGGAAGCTAATCTCTATATATAAAGATGAATCTATGTATGTATGTTTGTTTGTTGGTTTGTTTGTTCTTCATACAAATCCACAGTTTGCATTCGATCTCGATGAAACTTTGCACACTTATCCTTTGAAACAAGGAGAAAAATACTGTCTGCATTTGGTTGAAAAATTATCTGCATGAATAATACATGTTGTCTTATAATTTCGAAAAATCACTGAATGGCGATGTGGAGGTCTCTGTACTGTTTTTCCATGTAGCGGTTAGGTAGATCAGTGGTTAAAGCGCTTGCTTAGTAATTTTTGAGTCGTGGTCTCCGGTTCAAATTTCCGTGAAGGCAAAGATTTTTAAAAATTGTTTTTGATCGTAAGAGTCACACCTGGGCTGTCGGTTATTCGGATTGAATGTTAAACTGTAGAAATAACAAATTTAGGGGTTGTAATGTCCAGCTTCTGCTGTCATTGATTTTTCGTCGTCTCTCAATGTATTTCTAAGACATTACACTCAGCCGTTTTGTGAGACGGCGGGGGGTGGAATTCCTGTCTGGTGGCAGGTTGACGGCATGGCTATATCCTTTGTTTGTTAGACGCAGGTATGGAGGGCGGCGCTGAAGCCAGGAGGGGTGTGAGTGGACATGTGGTAGCGAGGGGCACTTCGGGTTGAGATCCCGGATAGTACGCACGTTTGTATTTGTGGATGCGGACTCCAGAAACGTGGAGGCCGTGTTTTTTTTGTCATGACAACATTAGTGTTTTTGTGATGTGCTGCCACGAATGAAACCCATCTCCGTTGGTGGATGACATTGAAAGGTGTTTCTTCATCGTGAAGGAAACATCGAGGTCACCGACAGCTTACTGCATAACGATAAGTGATAAAAATTCATATAACCATTTACCCAGTATACGCCTAAACTGATGGAGTTTCGTGCTCTCCCTAGCTGGGAACAATTTGCTTATTGTCTGTTAGCTTCTGTTCTTTTTCTTTGCTGGCTGAGTTCAAATTTTTGTGTAATGTTAAACTAACATGTATTGTTTTCAATTTTATTTTATAAATGTATATATTTTTTATTCGACACTTGTGTTTTTCCTTTTGTAATTGGAGGGTATAATTTAAATTTTAGCCAGTTTTTACAAAAAAATAAATATTAAAGTTTTTTTTAATAATTAAATCTTGCATCTCATGCACATAAATGTTTTCTCGACATAACGAACCTAGACATTTCAGGGTTCAATGTGAGGCAAATCGTAGGTAGTGTTGCAATGCTGTAGGTGTTCACTTTTTTACATTATAATGAGCCCTCAGGGGTTGTTTGCAGTCAGTTTGTGTGTGTGTGTGTGTGTGTGTGTGTGTGTATGTGTGTGTGTGTGTGTGTGTGTGTTTTATCTGTAGTATTAATACTATAAATATGGAAGTGAGTCTCTGTCTTTTTGTTACATTTTGACAACTAAATGGCTATACCGATGTTCTACATCTACATCCACGAGGAAAGAAGGAATACATAAAAGCATCAGTATGGCATCTTATTTCTCTAATCTTATTCCTCCGGTCATTGCGACCTAAATAGGTTGGTGGAAGAAGTATTTCATTGCACTCGAAATTTAATTTTTTTCGCATATTCTCCAATAAATTCGAACACAAGCTACGTCGTCTGTCTTCCAAACTATCCCAGCCCAATCTATGTATCAATTCTGTGACACTTTCATAAGGGCTGAATCACGAATCGAGCGGCTCTCCTCTGCACTCTCTCCACTGAGTCAATCAGAACCTTGCAATACGGATCCCAGACTCCACAACAGTAATCCAGATGCGGGCGCACTAGTGTTATATATGCATTACAATTCCTCAAAATACAACCTATGAATTGTAAATAAGAATTAGCATTGCCTACGAAGGAAGTTATGTGCATGTCCCATTTCATGTTACTTTGTACTATCACCCCCAGATACTTCACGGGATCAACTGTGTCAACAGCTGAATTGTTTATTTTGTACTTGTGAAGAAATTGATTCTTTTTGTTACTTATCTGCATTGCCTTGCACTTTTTGCAATTAAGTGTAAGCTGCCATTTATGGCACCAATCGAAAATAGCATCCAAATCGCGTTGAATTTCTAAGCAATCGTCGGTGCACCTTATTTTCCTATAGAAAACTGCATCGTCGGCAAACAATCACAACCAGCATTTGACATTGTCACCTAAGATCGTTTATAAATATTAAGAAAAGAAGTGGTCCTATTACACTTTCTTGAGGAATGCCCGAAGTAACATTTATCTTAGAAGAGGCTTCCCCATCAACAACTACATACTGCGATCGACCAGTTAGATAATCACGTATCCACTTGCAAATCTGAGCCGAAATACCATAAGCTCGAATCTTCGCTTAAAATCGGTAGTGTGGCACAGTATCAAAAGCTTTCTGAAAATCGAAGAAAACTGCATCAACTTGCGAACCTGCATCGAAAACTTTCATTACGTCATGGGAAAATAGGGCCAATTGTGTTTCACACGATCTCTTCTTCCAAAATCCGTGTTGACATGGTGTAAGTAACTCGTTCTCACCTAGAAACTTAATAATGTTCGAACATATGACGTGTTCCAGAATTATGCTGCAGACAGATGTTAGTGATATGGGTCAATAATTCCTAGGATCACTCCGATCTCCTTTCCTGAAAACCGTAATTACCTGGGCTATTTTCGAGCTAGAAGGTACTTTTTTCTCTTCTAAAGATTTACAGAATATAGCTGACAGAAATGGTTCAATATCCTCCGCGTATTCAGAAAATACTCTTACCGGTATACCATCGGGACCCGACTATATGTAAGAACGATGCCACCTCTCTTCAAGGGTGCCTCCTGCTACTAAGAAGGTATGGTAAATATGCCTCAAATACACTCTAAAACACTCTTTTGAAGCCTTTTCGAATCTGTAAACGATCCTCTCTTTTCTTTTTTTGCTCAAGGTAGTTAGTTTTACTGTAGCAATTACAGCTTTGTGATCGCTTATTCCTGCTGTGGTAGAAATAGCCATGAATAATTCAGGCCTATTTGTAACAACTATATCTACCGTTGAGGCATCGCATGGGCTCATTTACGAGCTGCTCAAGATTGTGATCTGAGAAGAGGTCTAGCATGATTTCGGAAGCTGCTTTATCCCTGCCCCCAGTAAGGTGAACGTAATTAGTCCAGTCGATATCTGGCAAGTTAAAGTCACCACCTAGCATTATTGTATGGTCCGTAAGTTGCCGTGCTAAATTATTTACATTATTTCTTAAGGCCTCGGCAATATTTATGCTTGCATCTGGTGGACAATAGAAGGAGCCTATCACAAGTTTTGTCCTAGCTATGTTGAGCTTGATCCATATGATTTCGCAGACAGTATGGGCATCTATCTATTTCGCTACATGGGAGGTAGTTACTAACAGCTATAAATACACCACCTCCTGGAG
>JARYHS010008075.1:34061406-34261870 GCA_031002005.1 Vandiemenella viatica
AGCTTCGCTTTCATCTAATGATTCGATGATCTCCGTGATGCTTTCATAGTTTTCTGCATAATATATTGCGGCTGAGAGCCAGGTCCCCCATCGTGTCACTACTGGGCCGGGAGGGAGTATTGCTGGAAACTTTTCCCTGGACTCTACTTGGCACTTTCAAGAATATTTTCTTCACTGAAGAAATTATCTCGTTAACTACAGGGTGCTGTTCCCGAATTTTTTCAGCTACCCGGTGGAGCCCATGAGCTAGTCAGGTGACATGCGCCATTCGGAGATGGAATGCCTTCAAACACTCCCCTGATTTTATCATTTAAGCTGCACTGTCTGTCACCAACAACCGCAACTTATGCTCGTTTTTGTATCTGGCCCCAACACTTTTAATGCATCCCTTACAGCAATTGCCACAGTAGAGTGGTTTGTCATTGGAAGTTCTCTGCACATAATGGGATATACTAGGTTCCTCAAATGCGAGCTTGCCCATATCTGCTGCAGGCATCTGTCGTCTCATCTACACTTAACCAGATGAAGTTGTCAGCAGTATTTCTTCAATGGTTTTCTCATGCATCTGAGGCAAGTAATACTTTCTTAAAATGGATTCATCCCATATTTTTCTGTTACAAAATTCTTCCAAAAAGGTTTTCTGGACTGCGTTCTGGAGTGTTTAAACTGGTATATTAGCAGCAGTGAGAGCTTCACACAGATGCAGGTTAAACGAATCTTCTGCACCCAGGTTGAACTAGTAATGAAACTCTGCTTCTGTTCGGAAGAATTTCTCCTGGTAACATTTGCCAAATGAGTTGCTGAATTCTGATAATGTATTACGTGGGATCGTTTATCTGCAGGCACCTATGTAGAAGACAAAAATTAAAATAGTTCAACTGAATGTAAAACCCCGGAAAATAACCAGTTAATATTATGAAATTTCTTCTGTCACTTTATGTTACTTTAGAAATGAAAACAAATAAAATATTTTTTTTTTTAGATTATAAAAGATATACGTATATTAAACACATTAAACTTACTGATTTTACACAAGCTTAACATTATATAATTTTCCCATCTGTAGAAAAGTTCTTATCCGTTCCAATCCACTCTCGCAGGAGACTACTTCTGGAGGATTTCTGTTTAGGCATGATTGCTTTTAAAGAAGGAACTAAAAGTATGTAGGCCTACACAATGTTACCACTGAACGATGACGGTTACAACTGTTAATTTCTCAGAAAGGGATTGCGTTCCTGAGATTTTAAATGTTTAACATGCTATGTTTCTAACTTGCTTTGTCGTTTTGTTTCTACTGAATGTAAACCATTGTAATAATGTGAAGTTGCACCACCGCATTGTTACAGCTTTTCTCAATGTTGCCATCAACAATGAGGTTAAAACACATCATTTAATATTGTGGTGAACAGTTATTTCAATTTTAAAATAAATCCATTTGTTTTATACGTAAACGTATTCCGTTTACCCTCCAAGTTCGGCTTCACCCTCGGACTCTGCGAGGGGTCATTCCTATAGCGCGCACATTTGCAGTGTCTTGTATCTTAGGACTCACGTAGTAATAGATACAGATGGGAATGACGACTGGCCGGATCGCCCAGAAAGAAGGGGGAAAAGGAAGCAGCCATAGCTTGTCAATAAGGCACTGTTCCAGTAAAGGAAAACCGCGGAATACCATTTCAGAACAGCCGACGGTGGGGTTCGAACCCATGGCGTCTCCCAAGTCCAGATTACTCGCCCACGACCTGTGCTCCAGCGCTAATACGATCGGTCATTTGTATTTATTTAAGTAACAAAATTATAGTCGGACTGGATCAGTACATCGAATTAGGTGCTTTTAGGTTCTAATAACTGAATTAGGTCATTTTAGGTCATAACATAAAAATTAGGTTTTTTTAGGTCCTATTAAATTTATGAATATTATTAGTTTATGCAAAAGACGAAAAAGAAAGTTAAAATTTCGAGAATGTTAGGTTGGGAACAAAATAGGTTCGAACCTATGAATCCGGGGCTTAGTAATTAGATTGTATGGAAATGTTATCTTGTGGAAATCTAAAAAACAAAACTGTGTGACAAAATCTTCTACCTTTGCAGAATATATTGCCCTGTCAGAAGCAGTAACTGAAATCAATTTCCTAAGAAGCCTAATTAATGATGTATTTATTAAAATTTGTAAACCAGTAAAAATGTATGAAGATAATTCAGGTGCTGTAGCAATAGCTAAATATGGAAATTTTACTAAGAACTCTAAACACATTGAGGTCCAATACCATTATATTCATGAAAATGTCAAAGAAAAGTTTATTGATGTTATTAAAATAGAGTCTGAAAATAATATTGCAGATGTATTAACTAAAGCTTTGGGAAGTGTCAAATTTCTTAAATTCAGAGAATCCTTAAACATTAAAAATTAGAGAATAGTATATTAGTAAGTTGTCTATATGAAACTATTAAGTTTTATGAACCTGTTCTTTAATCTAATTTTAAGATTCGGATTACTTGTGTTATCCTATAGATTGCAATATAAATGTAAGGAGGCGTGTTGGTAATTATACATTTATATTGGCAACTCTGTAGGAATATATTATCTATGCATTCATTCGTTTGTATACTCTATGCTCTATTATACTATGGTTGACAGCAAGAAGACAAAAGATGTGTAAGAAAAAGTTGATTTAATTTCCTTTAATAAAAGTGGTTACTAAATAGAAAAACGAGTATTATTCTTAATATTAAAAATCTCACCCTTCCTCCAACCTATCTATTTTCTGCCTTCATATTCTGAGACTCCACAGCTCAGTCTCCACATGCAGTCTCCAAAGGCCAAGTTTCCACAGGCTGTGCCTCCACAGGTGGAACCACCACAGACTGAGTATCCATAAGCTGAGCCTTTACAGGCTGAGCATCTATATGCTGAGCCTTCACAGGATGAGCCTCCATGGGCTAAACCTCAAGAGCCGTGACCCCACTTTCTTAAATATGTGCTTAAAAACAGTCCTGTAAAATAATGAATTGATATTGCCAGTTATAATTATGTTTGAAAGAACAGCTAGCATTGGCTGTTCATATTTATTATATGTTGTTGACAGGCTGAGGCCGGGATGCATCCTTCAAAAAGGCCATGGCCAAAATCCTTCCCGTTTCTTGTCCCCAGTCTCATCCCACCTCTAATTACCTTAGCCGTCGACAAGGCGTAAAGTCATTGGTAAAATAATAAAAAGTAATAAAAAAAAACAACAGGCTGAGGATATTGAGAAGCACTGAAGGAAATTTTGGACTAAATATACACAGACGGAAAAAAAAATCCCAACACCAAGAAAGACTTGTGTTAGATAAACGAAATTTGGTAGGCGTGTTTATACATCTGAAAGATGACATCGATTCAAATTTCGCGCTTCGCGCATAAGTGTGGCGCTAGTAGCGCTACTCAGAGCTTGCAAATCAGGTTTGCTTTAAATACGCGCTGTAAAGTTTGTGAACGTTATTTACCGCTGAGATTTGACATAGTGAGTTGATGTTAGCCAAGAATGCCTTTAAGAAGACGAAGAAGCCATTATCAACAGCTCACCGAGTTTGAACGAGGTCGTGTAATAGGGCTACGAGAAGGTGGATTTTCTTTTCGCGATATTGCAGAAAGACTTGGCCGGAATGTATCCACTGTGCATGATTGTTGGGTGCAGTGGTCAAGGGATGGTACTGCCTCAAGAAGACCGGGTTCCGGGAGGCCACGTGGCACTACTGAGAGGGAAGACCGCCGTATTCGGCGTACAGCTGTGGCGCATCGTACTGCGTCTGCGGCAGAAATTCGAGCTGCAGTTGGTACCACAGTGACACAACGAACTGTTAGAAATCGGTTACTTCAAGGACAGCTCCGAGCCAGGCGCCCTGTAGCGTGCATTCCACTGACTACAAGTCATCGCCGTTTGCGACTCCAGTGGTGTCAAGCCAGAGCTCATTGGAGGACGGAGTGGAGATCTGTTGTGTTTTCTGATGAAAGCAGGTTCTGCCTTGGTGCCAGTGATGGCCGAGTGTTGGTCAGAAGGAGGCCAGGGGAACGCCTGCAACCAAACTGTCTGCGGCCTAGACACACTGGACCTACACCTGGAGTCATGGTCTGGGGAGCAATTTCCTATGACAGCAGGAGCACTCTTGTGGTTATACCAAACACACTGACTGCAAATTTGTACGTCAGTCTGGTAATTCAACCTGTAGTGCTGCCATTCATGAACAGCATTCAAGGGGGAGTTTTTCAACAGGATAACGCTCGCCCTCATACCGCTGTTGTCTCGCAACGTGCTCTACAGAGTGTCGACATGTTACCTTGGCCTGCGAGATCACCAGATCTGTCTCCAATTGAACACGTATGGGATATCATTGGACGACAACTCCAGCATCATCCACAGCCAGCACTGACCGTCCCAGTATTGACAGCACAAGTACAACAAGCATGGAACTCCATACCACAAAGTGACATTCGAAACCTGTATGACACAATGCATTCACGTTTGCAGGCTTGCATTCAAAATTCTGGAGGTTACACCGGCTATTAATTTAACAGTATTTCACATTTGAAATGCATTTTCTTGAGCTTAAATTAACCTGTGATCTTGAAAATTTAATCAATTAAACATGTTAACTTGACAAATGCATTGTCCAAATTTCATTACTCTACAATAATTTTTTCTTGGTGTTGGGATTTTTTTTTTCCGTCTGTGTAAATTAAAGCAAACAAAAATGATGAAATGTAGCAGAAATGATATCAATAATAGTAGAGTAAATATAAAAATAGGATCAGATGCAGCAGGATAATTCTGCCACCTGGGAAACAATTTACCACTTATTGCTGTAGCAGGAATGATGTTAAAAGCAGAATAGCACTAACAAAAAGATCCTTTATGAAAAAGAGAAATCTTTTAGTTTCTAATATTGGTGTAGGGCTTAGAAAGCATGGTCTTAAGGAATACCAGAAAGAAGGAAAATTGTAGCTTTTGTGGTGCTATAGATGGATGCTGAAAATTAGGAGGATAGTAAAGTATGAAATAACGAGTTTTGGACATGATGGATGAGGAAAGAAGTTTGTGGAAGATTACAACAAGAAGAGACAGGAAGGTAGGTCATATTTTGAAACATGAAGGGTTGGTTAATTTTTTAGTGGAGGGAACAGTCGAGGAAGACAGATATTAGAATATATGAAGCATATAGTTGAGGACATAGATTTTAAGGAATGTATAGAGATTAAGAGGTTAGTACAAGATAGGGAGTGATGAAGGATTGCATCAAACCAGTTGAAAGACTGATGAGAACAGATTTTTTTACAAAAAAGCTTAAGCTATCTGGTTCCTCGGAACTCGCAACATGTATAAATCTGAAGGACAAATAATTATTGTACTCTCTTTTTTTTCTGTTCAGTATTTATTCAAAGTTAATTTTTCTTAAGTAATGTACTTATACTCTCTTTGAAGATGGTGTAGGTGACACACTTCAGGTTAAAAGAAATTGTTAATTTTTAATTGCATTTTTATGAATATAAAAAAAAATCGTACAATCAACAAAAACATTCTCAGGAATATTTTCTTAGTTATTTATTGCATTTTCATCAGCGGCCACTACATTTGAGCTTGAAATGTCTCGTAATAGCTGTCCAGTACACAGTCAACTATAGTCCTAAAAACCAATAACTAAACTACAAATCAAACTAAAAAATAATACTATTTTAGATATCTACTAATACAGGAACAACTTTATAAAGGTAGCCACACACGTGGAGGCCGGGCCGCAGGGAAACAGTCCGCGGGCCGGACCGCAGGGATTTCATCGCAGTGGCCGCTGCACACACATGGGGCGTTAAAATCCTCAAGGGTTTCTCAGTCCCAGAGTTGGCTTCACGATGGCAGCATCCGATGATGTGCACGCGTTGGCTGCTGTTACTATTTTCTTTATTGAATCTGTCACAGTGCTACCTCTCTCTAAGTTGCCTACTAAAACTTGAAGCAGCCTTTTTCTGTAGTTCCATATCTTCATAAAAGCTTAGTATCATATTTCAAAAATTTGCCTCGGTTAACCAGGCGGCTCAGATAATCGGAATTTTACTGTAATTGATTTATTCCCATTCGTAAATACATCAACAACATAAAATTAAGTTTAAATGACATAAAAACTAAATTAAATAATATTAGTTTAAGATCATGTTTTCATTAATATATTTGATCATGTGATGTAAACTCAAATTCAAATCTCATGACATCATTTGCATTATAATTTGATAGAACAACTACTGCTGTGTCATTGTTTTGAGGTAATTTATCAAAATCTGCTGGTGGTTTATAATGATCCTGCGAGTGTTGCTTGAAAAGGTTGTGGGCTGAGACTATTCGATGAGGTTCCTGGATAAAAAAAAATCCAGAACTGCTGCCTGCAGAATAATACAGGCCAGAAGTAGGTAACCGTTTCTCACTGTAAGACATTCCTAAACAGCCCATTTCGACTTGAAAAAGGGTGTCATTAATTATTTTTTCTGGTATTAGCATTTGATTGGTCGGAAGGCCACGTAATTTTATGGCAACGGTTTTGCTAACAACGTCAACGTGATCTTGCAGCCGTTTTTTTTTTTTTTTTAATGTTCTTCAACTCATCACTTCGCAAAGATTCATTTCCTGATGGTTTAATGTTGCTGATTTTTTTAGTATTGATTCTTTTTAACATTTTGCATTTGGTTCATTTTCCTTCAATATTTATGCCAGCTTGGCGTAGGTAGCTTCTCGTTTGTTTGTGTCATTGTATTCCTGGTACTTCAATTCCTATAAACAGGGATACATATTTATAAACACGGAACATCAAGAAACGGAACATTAGAAACAAAACAGAGAAACAAAATCACAACACATGCAGGCACTCGCAAGAAATCCTCGAAAGCCGACTGACCGCAGGACACACGCTGAGATTCTCACCCTCCCTCCCGGTCTTGGAGGAAACACATGGCGGGATCCCGTAAGGCCGTGACCATCCCGTCCAAATCCCGTGGGTTTCCTGCACGTGTGTGGTGGCCTTTACAAACAAAAAAGGTATTTGTAGCTACACATTATCAACCATTATTAAATTTCAATAATTGTAGTGGTACATACATGTATTCTCATAAAAAACATACTTTCATTTATCAGAGTTCCCGGCGTGGCCCGGTATGATGTAGGTTTATTTTCCCATGCAGCAGGTCAGTTCTCTGCACTTGTGAACCAAATTTCATGTCAGTCACTCCATTTAGTATATGTATTTAAATGACTAACCCACAGTATAGATGGGGTTGGTGTTGATTTATTCCTGCAATATTTTTAGCCATCCTGTCAGTAACATATGTACCAAGATTCATCAAAATAGCCACAGCGATTCGTGCAACATTTATTTTATTTTATTTATTTATTTAATAATCTTGTTTCATGGATCCCTGCTGAGGAAGGACCTCTGGGATGTACATACAATATGAGTCATAACCGTAGTAAAAACAATTATACGTTCCAAAGACAAATAAAGAGAATAGCAATAAACATTAATTTTTACAACTGAATTTCACAAAAGTCATATTGAATACAATCAATTAATTAATTTGTTCGAATTCTTGAATGGAGTAGGAGGAGTTGCTAATAAGATAATCTCTCAGTTTTTCTTTAAATATATCTTTATTATCTGCAAACTGTTTTAAACTCTTGAGAAGTTTATTAACCAGATGTATACCAGAATAATTAACTCCTCTTTGTACTAATGACAGAGATGTTTGTGTTTTGTGCAAGTTATTTCTGTTTCTTATATTGCAATTGTGTACCTGTGAATTAGAAGTAAACAGGTTAAAATGATCTATGACAAAGCACATGAGGGAATATATGTACTGACAAGTCTTTGTAAGAATATTGAGTTTTTTAAAAAGTTGTCTGCAAGAAGTTTTTGGTTTTACCCTACACAACATCCTAGATCTACTGTTAGAGAAAGTGTTCATATTGCAAAGGTGGCACTACTTAACTTCTTCAGTAGTGAAGTGATACGTTCATGCCAACAGTGTGTCTCATCTATTTTAATACCAAGGAATTTTATACTCTTCGTTTCTAATATTGTGTTATTTTTATAGCTTACTTGTAAATCTGGCTGTGCATAATTTTTTGTTTTAAACCTAATATAATGTGTTTTTTTTTTCTTCAAAATTTAAGTTTAATGAATTTGTCTTAAATCAATTTGCTACTTCACTAAGTACTTCATTTACATTCAATTCAAGATTACTGTTTGGTGTTTTTCTCACAGTCAGGTTAGTGTCATCTGCAAAGAAAACACTGTCAGATAAGTTTCCAGGAAGGTCATTGATGTACAACAAGAAGAGGAGGGGTCCTAGGATAGAACCTTGTGTAATTCCATGTTTTATTTTCTCCCAGTCTGATGAAGCATCTTTACTTATTTTAGAATACAAAATGGAAACTTTTTGCATTCGACTTTCCATGTATGATTTAAACCATTTACCTGCGGTTCCATAAATACCATAATATTCAATTTCCTTCCAAAGTAATTCATGATTTACACTGTCAAATGCTTTTGCAAGATCACAGAATATTCCTACGGGGCTCATTTTATTATTCAGTTCCTCAAATGTGTTATTTAAAAATGAATATATAGCCATTTCTATAGATAATCCTTTTTGGAACCCAAATTGTGATTTTCTGAGGATATTATTTTGCGTAACTTGTTTTATTACTCTACAGTACATGACTTTTTCAAAAATCTTTGAGAATACTTAAAGTAATGAAATGGAATGATAGTTATCTATACATGTTGCTTCTCCTTTTTTAAACAATGGTTTCACAACTGCATATTTTATTCTATTTGGAAACACACCTGGATTCATTACAGATGTGGGCAAGTACACCATTGATACAATCTGAACATCTTTTCAGTAATTTGCTTGAAATATTATCATAGCTGGAAGAATTTTCAGGTTTTAATTGTTTCATGAGTTTATTTATTTATGAGACTGTTACTGGTGACAATTGCATTTCTACAAATCTATTTGGGAAAGAAGTCTGAAGAAGCCTTAGGGCACTATGTGAGGATTGCTTTTCTATGCCTAATTTCTCTGCAACTGAAGTAAAATGTTTGTTAAATATTTCACAAACTTCCCCTACTTCACTATGAACAGATCCATTTTGTTCTATTTTTATGTCTTTAGAGTGATTTACAGAGATTCCTGTTTCAGTTTTTATTATATTCCATATAGTTTTCATTTTTATTGCCTGAATTCTTTATTTTTGTTGAAATATACCTGTTCTAGCCCTTTTTTATTGCATTTCTTAGTATTTTAGAATAAAGTTTATAATGAGCTTTCAGTGTATAGTTATCTGATTCTCTTATTTTTAGTTCAGGTACACTTTTGGTTTACAAGATACTCTAATACCCTTTGTTAACCATCCCTTACCCAGTTCATTGTTTGGAGTATTGACAACTTTCCTTTTTTTTTAAACTTCCTTCGAAAAGTGTTAGAAATATATTGAGAAAGGAATCAAATTTTTCATTAACACCCTGTGCATTATACACTTCTGACCATCGTTCATTATTTAAGGAATCTATGAAATGTTTTATATTGTTTTCATTAATATTTCTTCTATATACCCAACTTTTCTTTATCTGTTTAATAGTGTTTCTGGACTAGATACATAACAGCTGGGCATCATGATCTGAGATAATAGAAACAAAGAATTTTTTTCAGGAAATGTGGTAAAAGCAGAATTGTTCAACAATAAATTATAAAAATACCAAAACTGCCAACACTAAAGGTTTTAAACAGTTCATTTTCATATTCAAACCCATCAAATATGCATTAATTACAATTACAGCAAGTTTTATTTCACTTCCAAACATCAGAGATTGTAGCTGTGTGCCCTGTCGTTGTTTTAAGAAGCAGTGAAGTTCTCGGGAGGTTTTACACTAAAGGTTTTAAATGGTTCACTTTCATGTTAAAACCAATTAAATATGCATTACTTAGTATCTACAGTGAATATAATTTTACTTCCAAACACCGGAGGTTGTAGATGTGCTTCCTGAGATAGTAGCTTCAGGAAGCAAAGAAGATATCGAAACGTTTTTTTTTCATTATATTATTATAGTTAATTTACATATTTTCCACTTTACATAGTTTTCTCTTTGCATGCTAAATTGCCATCTATGGCTTTTACAGACTAAAAACCAAAATTTAAAGAAGGAAACCTTACATGCGATAAACTGATTACGACTTTTTATGAAGCATGATGTGTGCATCTAGTTGATACTTCATCATTGGTGTTTCATGCAATACGTTCAGATTTTCCATTACTGCTCTGGCATTATGTTACACTGAAGCATAATACATGCCAAACAATTCAGTTAAGATTCTAATGTTTAAAATGGTGAAAACCCCATCAAAATCTGCTCATAATTTTTTTTTTAGTTTTTCTGGAACCAAAATATCCAATTTCTGTTTTATAGATATAGATGATATTAATTAAACTCACTTTCAGTGTGATTTATGCATGAAGTCTTCTGTGTCATGGTTAAACAGTGCGTTGTTGTGAAACACTAATGAACGAATGAAATGATACAATTGAATGTCAAGCAGGACCCTGGTAGGAGACATACAAGTTACTTGCTGGCCATTCCATGCATCCTGCTGCTGCACACACACCCCATATGGGGTCTGAATTCTCAATAACTACAGTAATGGATTATCCTCATTATATTTTTTGCACTATTCCAAAATAATAATTGTAATTATTTAACAGCTAAAATAATTAATTGATTCAATGACATGCCGGGAAAAACTTAATTACATGAAATTATCTTCTCCATCGTGGCCTTATTTTGTTCATTTATATTTCCATTTAGGTAAGAAATCCCTCCAAAATTCATATGCATCATTCTGAATACACAGGACTGTAATAGTCTAATTGAAACTTATTACAACATAGTTGTTTGTTGGTTACATTTGATAGGGGTTGGTGCTAGTTGGCTGCTGTAATTGTCTGAAATATATTGCCTAAAGTGCTAGTAAGAATAAGATCTTTCAGGAAAAGACTATATAATCCACACCTTCACATGAAAGGAATTTTAATTCAAAAGTATAATTATACAGTTTATTCAAGTTCTTGGCAAATTTCCAATACAACAGTATCTAAAATGAAGTAATGACCACTATCAACTCTTCTTTTCCGCAAGGAATAGGCTGCAAGTTTCCTTCAAACATGTTTCACATTTTTGCACCAAGAATTAGATACTGAGCATGGTGGGTAAACGGTTAAGGTTCTGGCCTCACATTCGGGAGGATGTGGGTTTGAATCCCCATCCAGATTTGGATTTGGTTTCTCCAAATCACTCCAGGTGAATGCTAGGTTGCTTCCTTCAAAAGGCAATGTCTGAATTCCTCCCCATTCCTTGTCCCACAGCCTTTCCCACCTCTAATTATCTCGAAGTCAACAAAGTGTAAAGAGATAAGCCAAAAAAATAAATAAATCAAATCTCAGAAAATATCAGTCTTGTTTAACCAAAAAGTTATGCTCATTTCACACATTCAAATTTCAAAGATCGAACAATTAATAACAGATACTGCTTATATATTCACCAATTAAGTGCCAAAATTGTTTCCTCTAACCTTTGACCCGACTCACTGTCCAACAACCATAATAATAAAGCCTAATTTCATCCATATTTATGTGATGGCCAATGCTTTAATTCTTTTGTACCGAGCGTGGTGGTGTAACGGATAGCGTTCTGGCCTCGCATTCGGGAGGACGGCGGTTCGAATCCCCGTCCGGGCATCCAGATTTGGGTTTTCCATGGTTTCCCCAAATCACTCCAGGTGAATGCCGGGATGCTTCCTTCAAAAGGCCATGGCCGAATTCCTTCCCATTCCTTGCCCCCATCCTTTCCCGTCTCTAAAGACCACGTTGTTAAAAAGGGACGTTAAACTGTTTTTAAAAAATTCTTTTGTACACCTCAAAATCCAAAATCTTCCAACCACTACCATACACTAGATAGCCCTGATTATTCTATGACCTTTTTGTTATTAGTTAAATTCTCAAATATGTCGTCATTCCCCCATGATAATTATCTAAAGTTCTGGTCTAACTGTGTTAGCAAAAACTCTGCAACCTTTACCGAATCATCCAGATTGTGCTACGATTTTATTCAACTTGTCTTTCCCTCAGTTTAGCTGTTTTTCTGTGGAAACCCTCTTAATTGCGAAAATATTACTAGTTAATGTTTTCTCTGAAAATTACATATCTTTCATATTGGAAAACAGTTATTTCCCACCTTTTCTTTAACATGAAATTACCATTTATGCAACTTCTTTTGAACTCTACTAATTTAGGAAAAATCTCCTAATGTATTATTATTGGCTAGGATTTCTAGTTTCTTCTAGCAATAAACTTTTTTCATTTAGTATCATAGCTTAATGAACAGCATTATAGAGAGGATAAGATTTTGTTTGTTGAAGACCTTCAATATAAATATCTTGGCATTACTTTTGTCAATAACACATTTGAGCAGATGGTTAACAGAGGAATGGAAAAATGCATTGGTAATACTGGTCTGTAAAGAAGGAGTGACAAATAAGGTCAAAAATACAGGCTAATCAGTTAAACATCAGTGGTAGTTAAATTAATGGAGAGATCGAAATGCAGCCACATCAGAGATAGCTGCGAGGAAGTTGACAACATGGCTTTAGGCAAGGATATTCATGTGAATCTCAGTTAGTAGGCTATATGCAAGATCTTTCAGATGAAATGGAGAAGGGAGGTCAAATTGATTGTGCAGCACTAGATATTTCAAAGGCTTTTGATAAAGTAAGCCATAAAATGGTGCTAAATAAGGTAAAAACTAGTAGAGTGGCTGAAAAATTGAAAATTGATTTGTTGGGTAAAAGAATTCTTAAAAGGTAGAAAGCAAAAAGCTACAGTAGGAAATGCAATATTAAAAGAAGTGGAAGTGTTATGACTGTTGCTGTTCATTATTGTAATTTATGATTGTGTTGATGGATTACTATTAGTTAGATTATTTACAGATGCCGTAATGCTGTATAACCGGATCAAAATGGTAGAAGACTGTGAGCGGTTGCAAGCTCTCTACCTGGATAGGTCAATGTGGGATGAAGATAAATGCAAAGGAGAGTCAGTTTATTAGGTACATAGATAAAAAAAAACTTAAGATTGAATATGGCTATATCGTGGGGACAGAATTGCTTGTTGAAGACTTGATATGTAAATACCTTGGCTTAACATTTGCTAACAAACTCAACTGGGCAGGACACATTGTTCGGGTAGTAGGAAAAGGTTTCAAAACCCTGCACTTGTTGGAGAGAGTGATGAGGGGATGTGCTAGAGAAGTAAGAGAATTGTGTTACAAAACGTTCGTCAGACCATTGCTTCAATATGGTAGTGTAGTATGGGACCCAAAATTTGGGTAAAAAAAAAACAACAACAGGAGTTGGAGGGTGTGCAATGAATTACCGCTAGATTTGTCTCTGGAAATTATTGCAGAACATAATCAGTAGGTGATATGTTAAAGATGCTGGAATGGGATTCATTGGAACATGGGGAGAAGGGTGAAGAAAGTCGTGGGGCGTATATTGGTTATGAGGTGTGGAAAGATATTGGTGAAAGAATTAGAGAGGTGCATAGAAGGTAAAGATGACCATGACCTCAAACTGGCACTCGATTTCACGCATAAGAGTATGGGAAGATTTTCTTTCAAAGGATAGGGGGATAATGGATTGGAATAAATTACTAAGGGATATGTAAAATAATTTACCAAAAATCTTATAAGAATTTAAAGTTGAAATCAGTAGAGGGAAAAAGTAGTTGGGAAAAGGAAAAGGATAAAATCCCATCACAATTAAAATGAATTTAAAATTGAATTAAATACCCCCTCTTTTACAAGAGCATACTGTAATGTCGAAAGGTGTGATCATTATGAACCTCTTCTTAAATCAACTGTTTTTCATAATGAAGCACTTGAATTTATTTATACATTAAACCTTCAAAAAGAACTATTTACCTCTTCAATCATTATTGTCTCGAAATGGTATCATAGTTTATGCCCAAGTGTTGAAGATGAAAATACATTGCACAATTTACATTATTGCTTGGACTGAAAACATCTGCAGTCTCAAACATTGTTACAATAAAATACCACTCATTATGTTTCATACTCTCCATCAGTTATACCTCTGTTTCTACGGTATACTCTGTAACAGTAAGGAAAAACCTCATTGTGAAGATCAAGATTCAATCCCTACAGGTATTTGCAATTGATGTATCTCCAATAAGCTACCAAACTTTAAAACTTTATTCATTATGCTCCTAGAATTTAGTACTAATAATTTAGTATCTAATAATAATATTTAATTAAATTGCAATGGAGGGCACACTCTGGTGGCAATTTCCCTATCGCCCATCTTTCCCTTTCCCTGCACCCACCTACATTTGCCCTTCTCATTTTATCTGATACCCTTCCTTATATCATCCCTCTTTTTTGTCTCTTCATCAATTTTATTTTGAAACATACTCTATTGTTTTCTAACAAATTGACATTTACATCCTGTTCGCAATGAAATAATCCTAAATGAAATTTATGTTTTCTGGTGACTTCTCCTAATGCTGACTGCTTGTAAACAGATTCTAAAGTAAAAAAAAGGAATCAATTTGCTTTATATGTTTGGAGTAGGTACGTAATGGAGCTCTGCGTCCACAAGTACGAAATTTCTGCATGAAATTCTACCTCTGCTTTCGCATCTGCAACTTTTAATGTAGTAGTTTAGTGGACGTTTTGTTTACATTGCAATATACAGGGTGAGTCAAAAAGGACTTAAAAACTTTGTAATGATATAAAAAATTTGTTGATATAACTTACAGAATCGGTAGATGTGTCATTTTGTAGTAAACAACCTCAAGTTTGATGCACTCAGTGCGTCAGTACACCATTCAACCACCAGGAACCATCATAGATAGCACACAGTGAAAATGGCTACTTCCACTTAGTGGAGCGTGCATTTGGATATGCTTTAAACTTTTTAACTCCATAGATCAATGAAGATGATTGAGATGGGATGGCTTACTATCAGCAAGATGGTGCACCACCTTATTTTCTCACGGCAGTTCAAGGTTTCCTTGTTAATCACTTTCCAGGTTGGTGGATTGACCGTGAAGGGCCAATTTCATGGCCACCTCACTCCCCAGACTTGACACCACTGGATTTCTTTCTCAGGAGTTTCATTAAAGATTGTATGTTTCTCCCCTATCAAACAGTTTGCCAACCTGAAAAACCCCTCGAATCTACCCTACCATTGCACAAGTTACACCTGATTTGCTGCAACGATTATGGGTTGAAATGGATTACTGATGGGATGTTTGGCACATGATAAATGGTAGTCACATCAAATTGAAATGACTTTTATGTGAAACTTGAGGTTATTTGCTACAAAATGACACATCTACCAATTCTGTAAGTTATATCAATAAATTTCTATATCGTTCCAAAGTTGTATGGTCTTTTTTTACTAACCCTGTGTATATCTTAATCTTTCTCTTTGTATGAGAATTGGCTTATTTTCGCATAGTTAATAAAAGTGTGGTTGTTTCCTTTATTACAGTACTGTAATAAAGGCAACAATGAACTGAAGCATGAATTTACAAGTCTGAACTTGCATATCAAATACAGCAGCCTATTCACGGACCAGCTTGTAGGACCTTTTAGAACTGCTGTAGGATGTGGTCACCCATTCACGCCACTAGAAGGTGTCCAAGTAGTCCTTTCTACTTGTACTCTCTAGTAGTGGTGCACCAGTATCCTTATCGCACCCTCGTAGGCTGTTTCCTCCAATCAAGATCCAACACCATAACTCGTTGGACGGCAGGAGCCCGTGTTGGTTGTTTGGGTTTCAAACCACATCCAATATATCCTGCATGTAGTTCCACAACCCCTTCCATGGTCCAACAAGAGTCCTACATTTGAAAATTGGATGATCATAGGTCATAAAAATTGTACTGTGAATGGGCCGCTAAAGCTGTGGACAGATGGGTGGCGGGCATGCTTCAATCAATCGAACCGCAAACTCCACAAAGTTCATATGACAAAGATTATTTTGTTGATGCATGCATAGTTGTTTAACTAATTTAATTCACGTGTTAAATCATCCAGCATTTTTTGCTGTATGGAAGAAGAGGCAGAAAATAATGGGACAGTATTAGATGGAAATAGACTTTGTTTATGCAGAATGTAGAGTTCGTGACAAGAATATACTTATTTGGTTTTAAGTTTATTTGTAATAAATATTAAAATCTAAACAATTATATATTTATTTTTCCATATCAGCATCCGCTAAGATGACCCCTGTTACAACCCTAGTTTGGAAGGTTTATTTGAATTTAGTTTTGTTATCATCGGCTGTCTACATTTTGACTTTAATCTTAAAAATGTACAACATAGACGCCAGTGATAATGGGGATTGTATCATGGGTGTGGTCTGTTCATTTAATTTTTCTGCTATTTTTTGAAGTGATCTAATGTTTCCCTTCATGTTCCCTAATTCTTCCTTGTTTACGTTGTTCACTGAGTGTTTAAGATGCCTCCGATAATCGTGAGTCCTGCCGACTGTGAAGTACGGGCTGTTATAAGATTTCTTTGTGCCAAAGGCCTAAAACCAATCGATATTCATCATGAGATCTGTGCAGTTTACGGACAAAACATTATGAGTGATGGAATGGTGAGAAAGTGGGTGAGAGCATTTAAAGATGGCCGCACAAATGTGCATGATGAACAACAGAGTGGGCGTCCTTCGGTCGTTAATGAAAGTTTGGTGCAGAAAGTGGACAATAGGGTGAGAGAAAACAGACGCTTTACGATTTCCTCCTTTTGTGATGACTTTCCTAATGTTTCTGGTAGTGTTTTGTATGGCATTATGACCGAGCTCTTGAATCACCGAATATTGTGTTCACGTTGGGTACCGAAAATGTTAACAGATGTGCACAAAACCAAACGTTTAGGCAGTGCATTGACTTTCCATGAGTGATACCACAACGATGGTAATGATTTCTTAAGCCAAATTGTTACGGGCGATGAGACATGGGTGGCCTACGCCACACCTGAATCAAAGCAACAATCCATGGAATGGCAGCATTCAGATTCGCCCAAAAAAGTGAAGTTCAAGCAAACGATTTCTGCACAGAAAATCATGTGCACAGTTTTTTGGGACAGAAAAGGAGTAATGCTTGTGGAATTTCTGCCTTGTAATGAGACAATCAATGCAGCAGCTTATTGTGAGACACTGAACAATCAGCGCCGTTCAATCCAGAACAAAAGACTTGTCAAGTTGAACAAGAGCATCGTTTTGCTGTATGACAATGCCCGTCCACAAGTGGCTAATCAGAAAAAAATCTCATCACATATTTTCGATAGGAAACTCTAGATCATCCTCCGTACAGCCCTGATCTGGCGCCCAGTGACTACCATCTGTTCCTGCACTTGAAGAAACACCTGGGCGGTCAGCATCTTGAAGACAATAACGAAGTCAAAACATTTGTGATGGAGTGGTTAACAAGTCAGGTGGCAGACTTCTATGAGGAGAGTTTTCAAAAACTGGTACTACGTTATGAAAAGTGCCTCAATATTGAAGGGAATAATGTAGAAAAGTACAATAAGGTACAGGCTTTCATGTAAAAATAAAATTATTGATATATATTTATACATCTTTTTTTTAATTTCAAAATGGTACTTACTTAAAAAACATGCCTCGTACTTACAGAGGACAACTTGACTAAGCCTACCTCTTGGCTTGAATATGCTAATAGAAGATTAGAAGAAGGAGGAACGCTCATTGGAACAAAGATAGTACTGTCAGTGGGACAAGAGATATTCAGACTTCTATCATCATTATCAGTTGATGAATTTACTTTTTCAGGTTGTCCGGCATCATACTTCTGACGATTGAAATTTTACACTTACACAACAAGTATCAATTTTTGCTTTGTGTGAATATTTAATATTTCTTCATTTTTTAAACTTTTTTTTCAGGTGATGGGAAGTTAATTAATTGGGGAAGAAATAATTATGGGCAATTAGGCAATGAAGAAAGTGATAGAAAATTTGCTTGGAGACCACAGCTTCTGGAAAACATTCCACCGGTGAAGCATATTTGTGTTGGATCTGAGCATAATTTAGCTGTGACAGGTGAGTTATATTTAATTGACTTTTAATGTAAGTATAGATAAAGTAGAATTCCATCTATCTGTATATTATTAATCTTAGTTTTTAGTGTATTTGGTGTTTTTATAAAAACTAGCTGATATCCGCGACTTCGTATGCGTGGATTAAGAATTTCTTTGCCAGAGTTGAATATAGGAAGTTGTTGGTAATGAAGGATTGGTCCCAAACAACACCGAGTCGGCATTATATGACAGGAAAGCTATCACTATATCATTCTACCGTCGAACCTGTCTCTTGAAGAGAATCAGTTTCCAACATATTTCTGTCACCATTCGATAAGTTCTCAAAATTTCGTGACTACAACTATTTATCATACTGGAAAAAATGTCCTGTGCCTTTCCTACAGATTTTCTTGTCAAATTCCATCAACATCCATTGTCTTCGGCAGCCGTTACGTGAAGCAGTGCCTTCTGTGTTGATATAATTTGAAGTGTTTAGTTATCTTTTGTTTCATCTTTGCATATTTATTTAGCAGCCCCAGTAGTCAGTCGTTCTTCGACAGCCGTTACATGATGCAGTGCCTTCTGTGTTGATATAATTTAAAGTTTTTAGTTATCTTTTGTTTCATCTTTGCATATTTGTTTAGCAGCCCCAGTAATCGGTCGTCTTCGGCAGCCGTTACGTGAAGCATTGCCTTTTGTGATAATTCAAGGTGTGTAGTTAGTTGTAGCTTCATCTCTGTATATTTGCTTGTCAGTAGCAGCAGCAGCAGTCGTTCGTCGGAACTGATACATGAAGTAGTACCTCCAGTGCTAATTTAATTTAAAGTGCATAGTTAGCTTAAGCTTCGTCTTTGTATATTTCGTTATTGACAAAAAGCCTCCTACTTAGAATGCATAGTGAGTCCGTTTTTCGTGTTCTCCTTAGTTTCTCTTTCTGTAAGGTAGTATGTGTGGTTGTTGTGTGCAGACGCAGGCTGAGGTGACTGACCTGCGCACCCAGCTTGCAACTTTGGTAACAAGAGTTACACAGTTGGAAGCTGCCACAAGTGAGTGCAGTAGTTGCGGTATTGGTGACCCTGTAAAAGCAAAGCGGCTCGCAGGTTCTCCCATACCTGTCATCCTACCTGCAGTCCAGGCGGAGACATCGGAATCTCTGCGGCTGTCGCCTAGTGGTGGCTGGCGTGTAGTGTCTGGACGTCGATGCCGCATGCGGGGGCAGTTGTGCAAGCCCGATTTCCAAGAAGACGATCTTGTAGCACTGTCCAACCAGGTTGACGCATTGTCTGGAACTGATTCAGCCCTGCAGTCGTCGGCCTGTGAGTTGCAGCCCACAACCTGCTAAGTCTGGACAACTGCAGAAGGGGGTTTTAGTTGTCGGTAGCTCATCCGTTAGGCGCTTTATCGAGCCCCTTGAGAAATGGCGAATAGATCGGGGATGAATTGCGTTATCGATTCATTGTGTATTCCAGGGGGTCTGATCCGAGATGTGGAACAGGCCATCCCGGATGCCATTGAACGGATAGGGTGCAGCCAGCTGCGGATTGTGGCACGTGTCGGCACCAATGATGCTTGCCGCCTAGGGTCGGAGGTTATCCTCTCGGCCTTTGGGCGACTTACAGAAAGGGTGAACTCTGTGGCCATTGGCCGCAAGATTTCTGCTGAGCTAACCATCTGCAACATTGTCGAAAGGACTGACAGTGGACCTCTGTTCAGAGCCGTATTGAGGGGCTGAACTAGAGATTACGGCGTTTCTGTGATAGTCATGGCTGCAGATTCCTTGATCTTCGCCCTGGGGTTGAGTCTTGTAGGAATCCCTTGGATATATCAGGGGTGCACTACACACGGGAATCGACTACACGGGTGGCAGGGGCCGTGTGGCATGCATTGTTTTTTTTTTTAGGCTGAGGGAGGATGACCCTGAGGAGGAAATTCAGTTGCGGAGAGCCAAGATAAATTCAGCACCGCGTGTTAGGGGTAGCTTAAAAGAATCCCGAACATTAAAAGTTCTAGTAGTTAACTGCAGAAGTGTTTGTAATAAACAGCCTGAACTCGAAAACATTATTTGTAGTACAGATGCTGATATCGTATTAGGCACAGAAAGTTGGTTAAAACCGGATATAAGGTCCGCCTAAATTTTTAATAGCAACATGAACATTTTCCGTAAGGATAGGTTGCATTCTCAAGGAGGTAGTGTATTTATAGCTGTTAGTAACTACCTCCCATGTAGCGAAATAGGTGCCCATACTGTCTGCGAAATCATATGGATCAAGCTCAACATAGCTAGGACAAAACTTGTGATAGGCTCCTTCTATTGTCTACCAGATGCAAGCATAAATATTGCCGAGGCCTTAAGAAATAATGTAAATAATATAGCACGGCAATTTACGGACCATACAATAATGCTAGGTGGTGACTTTAACTTGCCAGATATTGACTGGACTAATTACGTTCACGTTACTGGGGGCAGGGATAAAGCAGCTTGCAAAATCATTCTAGACCTCTTCTCAGATCACAATCTTGAGCAGCTCATAACTGAGCCAATGCGATGCCTCAACGGTAGATATAGTTGTTACAAATAGGCCTGAATTATTCATGGATATTTCTACCACAGCAGGAATAAGCGATCACAAAGCTGTAATTGCTACAGTAAAACTAACAACCTCGAGCAAAAAAAGAAAAGAGAGGATCATTTACAGATTCGAAAAGGCTTCAAAAGAGTGTTTTAGAGTGTATTTGAGGCATAATTACCATACCTTCTTAGTAGGCAGCAGGCACCGTCGAAGAGAGGTGGCATCGATTCTTACATATAGTCGGGTCCCGATGGTATACCGGTAAGAGTATTTGCTGAATACGCGGAGGATATTGAACCATTTCTGTCAGATATATTTTGTAAATCTTTAGAAGAGAAAAAGTACCTTCTAGCTCGAAAATAGCCCAGGTAATTACCATTTTCAAGAAAGGAGATCGGAGTGATCCTAGGAATTATTGACCCATATCACTAACATGTCTGCAGCAGAATTCTGGAACATGTCATATGTTCGAACATTATTAAGTTTCTAGATGAGAACGAATTACTTACACCGTGTCAACACGGATTTTGGAAGAAGAGATCGTGTGAAACACAACTGGCCCTATTTTCCCATGACGTAATGAAAGTTATCGATGCAGGTTCGCAAGTTGATGCAGTTTTCTTGGATTTTCAGAAAGCTTTTGATACTGTGCCACACTAACGACTTTTAGCGAAGATTCGAGCTTATGGTATTTCGGCTCAGATTTGCGAGTGGATACGTGATTTTCTAACTGGTCGATCGCAGTATGTAGTTGTTGACGTAGAAGCGTCTTCTAAGATAAATGTTACTTCGGGCATTCCTCAAGGAAGTGTAATAGGGCCAATTCTTTTCTTAATATTTACAAACGATCTAGGTGACAACAACAAATGCTGGTTGCGATCGTTTGCCGACGATGCAGTTTTCTATAGGGAAATAAGGTGCACCGACGATTGCTTAGAAATTCAACGCGTTTTGGATGCTATTTTTGATTGGTGCCGTAAATTGCAGCTTACACTTAATTGCAAAAAGTGCAAGGCAATGCAGATAAGTAACAAAAAGAATCAATTTCTTCACGAGTACAAAATAAACAATTCAGCTGTTGACACGGTTGTTCCGTAAAGTATCTGGGGGTGATAGTACAAAGTATCATGAAATGGGACATGCACATAACTTCCTTCGTAGGCAAGGCTAATTCTAAATTACAATTCATAGGTTGTATTTTGAGGAATTGTAATGCTCATACAAAGGAGATTGCATATAAAACACTAGTGCGTCTGCATCTGGATTACTGTTGTGGAGTCTCGGATCTGTATCGCAAGGTTCTGATTGACTCAGTGGAGAGAGTGCAGAGGAAAGCCGCTCGATTCGTGACTCAGCCCTTATGAAAGCATCACAGAATTGATACATAGATTGGGCTGGGATAGTTTGGAAAACAGACGACGTAGCTTGTGTTCGAATTTATTGGAGAATATGCGAAAAAAATTAAATTTCGAGTGCAATGAAATACTTCTTCCGCCAACCTATTTAGGTCGCAATGACCGGAGTGATAAGATTAGAGAAATAAGATGCCATACTGATGCTTTTATGTATTCCTTCTTTCCTCGTGGATGTAGATGTATTTTTTTGCAAAAACAGGCTAAAATTAAATTACACCCTCCAATTAAAAAAGGAAAAACACGAGTGCGGAATAAAAAATATATACATTTATAAAATAAAATTGAAAACAATACATGTTAGTTTAACATTACACAAAAATTTGAACTCGGCCAGCAAAGAAAAAGAACAGAAGCTAACAGACAATAAACAAATTGTTCCCGGCTAGGGAGAGCACGAAACTCCATTAGTTTAGGCGTATACTGGGTAAATGTTTATATTAATTTTTATCACTTATCGGTGACCTCGATGTTTCCTTCACGATGAAGAAACACCTTTCAATGCCACCACCAACTGAGATGGGTTCATTCGTGGCAGCACATCACGAAAACACTATGACAAAATGTTGTCATGACAAAAAAAAACACGGCCTCCACGTTTCTGGAGTTCGCATCCACAAATACAAACATGCGTACTATCCGGGATCTCAACCCGAAGTGCCCCTCGCTACCGCATGTCCACTCACACCCCTCCCGGCTTCAGGGCCGCCCTCCATACCTGCGTCCAACAAACAAAGGATATAGCGATGCCGTCAACCTGCCACCAGACAGGAATTCCACCCTCCGCCGTCTCACAAAACGGCTGAGCGTAATGTCTTAGAAATACATTGAGAGGCGACGAAAAATCAATGACAGCAGAAGCTGGACATCACAACCCCTAAATTTGTTATTTCTACAGTTTAACATTCAATCCGAATAACTGACGGTCCAGGCGTGACTCTTACGATCAAAAACAATTTTTAAAAATCTTTGCCTCCAGATTTGAACCAGAGACCACGTTTCAAACAACAGTAAGCAAGCATTTTAACCACTGAGCTACCAGACCTCTATGTAGAAAGACAGTACAGAGACCTACACATCCTACGCATCTGTATATCGCTGTCAGTAATTTTTTGAAATTAAAGTATAAGACAACATGTATTATTTATACAGAAAATTTTTCAACCAAATGTAATCAGTATTTTTCTCCTTGTTTCAAAGGATAAGTGTGCAAACTTTCATTGAAATCAGATGAAAACTGTGAATTTGTATGAAGAACAAACAAACAAATATACATACATTCATCTTTTTATATATATATATATATATATATATATATATATATAGAGAGAGAGAGAGAGAGAGAGAGAGAGAGAGAGAGAGAGACACTGACTGTGAATCACCCCTGAGAGGTCAATATAACGTTAAAAAAAAGTGCACACATACAGCATTGCAAGACTATCTACGATTTGCCTCGCATTACACCCCTAACTTTGTGATATCTACAGTTTAACATTCAAGCCGAATAACCGACGGCCCAGGCGTGACTCTTACGATCAAAAACAATTTTTAAAAATCTTAGCCTTCATGGAAATTTGAACCGGAGACCACGACTCAAAAATTACTAAGCAAGCGCTTTAACCACTGAGCTATCTAACCGCTACATGGAAAAACAGTACAGAGACCTCCACATCGCCATTCAGTAATTTTTCGAAATTATAAGACAACATATATTATTCATACAGATAATTTTTCTACCAAATGCAGACAGTATTTTTCTCCTTGTTTCAAAGGATAAATGTGCAAAGTTTCATTGAGATCGAATGAAAACTGTGGGTTTGTATGAAGAACAAAGAAACCAACAAACAAACATACATACATAGATTCATCTTTATGTATAGAGATTAGCTTCCTTGACAATAGTAATGAATTCAGGAAAGGAGGGACTTATTGGAAGGAGAGATCGAGTACATGTCTCGTGAATATTTTCTTTTGGATATTAGCTAGTTACAAATCATTTTCAACTGTTTTCTTCACTGTCCTTTAACTTCCCTCGTCCATTGAGCATTTTCCCTGTCGTGCCTATCACTTCATTCACAGAAATCATAGTGTGCTTCTTATAGACTCATGCTCCCACGTTTTCAGCTGTGATTGCCAGTTCTTGCTTATTTTTTTTTTTTTCACACAATAGTTCCAGGCCCTCTTGCATTTCCTGTCCAATATCTATTATCCATCTGATCAGTCTAGTAGTGTTTATTCATGTTGTATGACTGCAGAAGGTAATCTATCTTTTCTCAGTAATCTTTTTCACATGTACAGTTCATGGCTATTGTGTATATTCAATGTTTTTTGCTGGGCCAAAGATTTTCACAGGTTATTTCTTTCTATGTTTTCCTGTTATTCTTATTTTCATCATCATCATCTATTGCAGTGGAGCTCAACATCTAATAGAAATTTTCCACATCCGTACTTACTCCAGCCCTTCGCTCCATTACTCCACTACTTATGTCAGAAAGTTCTCACTTACAGGCAACACTGCCTCTTCCTTTCCACATTTATTCTTGAGACCTTACCCAGTTATAACTATGTCTCATCTTCTTACCTTATCCATAACCATTTTCCACAACTGCATTTTGGCTTCCACTGATTCCAAAATTTCTGTAGCTTCTTTATTGTATTTGCTATTGTGTTATTTGGTCATATCCACAAAACGACCTTGCTGCCCTTCTCTGCACCCACTCTGTGCAAGTTAGGGCCTAACTAAGGTTTGATAGACCAGTTCCTTTACTTCTCTTCTACATTCCAAGTGAATCAAAGTTTTTCAAATTATGTTAAAAACTATAAGAAAATTTATAAAAGAGTAATTTGACAAGCAAAAATTATGGCAAATGACAATTATATAAAAAACTCTTCCAACAAAACCAAAGCAATGTGGCATATTATTAGACAACAAACTGAAAGTGCAAAATCTGAAAGAAAGAACTTCAAATTATGTATTGATAATTCAATAATTAGTGACCCCAAAGTTATAGCTGAAGAATTTAACAAATACTTTATTTACTTACTTGGATGAAAAATTAATTAAAACAAACTGCAGTAAGCAAACTAAAGATGTTCCCAGTCTTTCCACAATATCAAGTGCCACAATGTATCTAACTGAAACAAACCCTGATGAAATTAAAAAAATCATAATGACATTAAAAAATAGCTATTCATGTGGACTAGATGAGGTCCCAGATTTCATATTGAAAACCTGTGCTAATTATGTAGCTGGCCCTCTAGCAAAAATCTTTAACATATATGTACAAACTGGAACTTTTCCAGAAGTACTCAAAACTGCAATAGTGACTCCACTGTTAAAAAAAGGTCCTCCTGATCAGTTGGCAAACTATAGGCCTGTATCCCAATTAAGTGTTTTTTCAAAAATATTAGAAAAACTCTTCCTTGACAAACTTCTTAAGTTTATCAACAAATATGCACCACTTTCCACCCAGCAGCATGGATTCAGGAAAAATAAATCCACTCATACAGCAATCTTTGAATTCTTAAATTCTGTTTTACAAGCTTTAGATGGAAATGATGTGGCTACAGGTATTTTCCTAGACCTATCAAAGGCATTTGATGTAATAGATCATGGTATACTATTAACTGAACTGTAAAAAATGGGGATAAGAGGGAATGCAAAAACCTGGATGAAATCATATCTTGAAAACCGTAAACATAGAGTGTCTGTTGACTATGAAACAACATACCAGAAAAATTGTACAAAAGAAAAATTTACCTCACATGAACAGTTTGTTAAGTATGGTGTATGGTGTGTTACGACCTATTTTGTTTCTAATTTATATAGATGATCTAACTAAGAATATCGATCCAAAAGATGCAGTTCAGTTTGCGGATGACACGAGTGTTTTATTCACCTCCCCAAACATTAAAAATTTATAGTTAAAAGCAAATAAAACCATAAGTGAGATGAAAAACTGGTTTGATGCAAAATAATCTAATCTTGAATGAGGAGCAAACAGTGTGTTTGAATTTTTGTCTAGCTCATTCTGTTAACAAAAATAAAATTCAAGTAACCATTTGTGAAAAAGGTCTAAAAAATGTAAATGAAACCAAATTCTTGGGGTTATGGGTACAACAGAACATGAAATGGGATGTACACATAAGAAAATTAGCTAAAAAAAACCTGTCCACAGTGTGTTACAAACTGAGAATCCTTTGGGATACCACTAGCATTAGTACAGTAATGCAAGAATACTATGCGCATTTCCACTCGCTGGTCAGATATGGAATTATTTTTCTGGGGTAGCTCATCACAAAGCACTGATATATTTAGGATGCAAAAAAGAGCAGTGAGAACTGTATGTCACCTAAAAAGACTAGAATCATGTAGAACACATTTCGTTAACCTCGCCATTCTAAATGTTCCATGTGTGTACATCTATGAAAAGTTCTTTTCCCAAGAGAGTACCTCCTAAGAAACAACAAACTAATAAAAAATGATATGTTACATAATTACGTCACTAGAGGACATTCAGACATCCACAAAACGTTTTGCAGGACTACTACATATCAAAAAAGTATTTTAAATTCGGGAATAACACTCTATAATAAAATACCAGAAGAAATAAAAAATGCTTCCTGTAGCTCATTTAAAATAAAACTAAAGGCATTTCTAGTGAGGCACAGTTTTTACTCTGTTAGTGAATATATGGACTCATAAAAAATGTGTTTTAAGGTTTCTGACATTTTTTTTTCTTCAACTATTGCATTGTTAAATTCTTTTCATGTACACTTGTTTTGTCACTGTATTATCAGTCACGTATATAAGTTCCACCATCTCATAATAATATGTAACATCTAATCATCAAAATGACTTATCCAATGTCAAATGTGCACCTGTACTATAAATTGACTAAATGGATCGATAAAAATCTAATCTAAGCATTCCTTTATAGAATCTCCTGTAGATGCAGGTCTTCAAAAACTTCTCTACGACAAGATATTTACAGTTCCCTTTGGTCACTAAGTCTCACTGCACCTTTTACATTATCCACTGTCTACCTAATAAACTGACTCTTTTTATGTTTCATACTGGCTGGTGCCCACGACTTCGTTCCTGTTTGTAAAGAATTTGGATTGACTGCTACCGACATCTAACCACCATAGTGCACGATGGGAGACTCGTTGCTATTACCACACACAAACACCAGTCATCTGCGCTATGTAGTTCAGGCAGCAAAGTAAAATATACGGACACACATGTCTTTGATCAAAATAAAAAAATATCATTGATCGACCACTTTCAACCACCATTTCTCCCACATTCCCACAGTTACCAAAATTCGGCCAACGTTGTGATCGATGTGTGACTCTGTGCTACTACCACACACAAACACCAGTGTTATGCGGTAGATAGCTTTGGCTGAAAAGTGATACACCATGACACATACGTCTTTGGTAGAAATATGAAAGTGGTGCAGGTTGACCAATTTCAACCACCATATCTGCCACAAGTCCATAGCTACTGACATCTAACCACCATGGTACACGATACCACTACCACACACAAACACCAATGATCTACGCCATGTTATTGTGGCAGGAAAGAGACGTATATGGATACACAAGTCTTGGGTCGAAATATGAAAATGTCCTGCATCGACCACTTTTAACCATCATATCTCCCACATCCCAACATCTATCGGCATTCGGCCAATATTGTGCATGACAGGAAACTCCATGCTACTTCCACATACAAAAACTATTGATCTGTGCTAGGTAGTGGTGGCTGAAAAGAGAAATATAGGAAAACACCCACCTATTTTAATAAATATATATATATATATATATATAATTCCATACCCCAGAAGACATCCTTTCCAAATCCACCTATAGTTACTCTCTCATTATAATTATATTGCATTGTATCATCAATCAACCTAATTTCTGACTGTAATCTAACAACAGAATTGTAAATTAAAATAGTGTATTGCAATGATCCCTGTAGAATTCCTGCTTACACTCCCACTTCTCTGATGCCAAATTTCCTACCCTAACTTTGTTTGGTCACAAATAGATGAGGTGTTTTCTGCCACGCAGTGGTTGAGTCGACTCATGGTCCAATTTAATTCAATGCAGCAAAACAGATGATGCAGCGTGCTGCTGCCCGCCGTACACAGCGCATGGTTTCCCCGTGACTTACACTCGACGCCGCTTTGTCTGTTTTGCACTCACAGTATGGAGGTGGTGCTGTGACATGGCTGACTGAAGAAAATGAATTAGAAATTTAAATTTTTTCGCCTTTTGGTATCATTACATTTTACTGTTCAAATGTAAAATACATAATAAACAATTTCATTAGATAAATAATGAAAATTCAATTTTATTTTTCAATTTTTTTACTTTTCTTGAATTATTTCCTGATTTTATGTTCTTGTAATGATGCACTTTTTAGACTTTGAAATTTAATATTTTTCTACCGATCCAACACCGAAGCTTTATCTTATTTGTACTTTTGTTCCAAAAAATATAGTTTTAGTGTCTAATGGCTTTCAAGAACTGTGGCAGTCATATTTTTTATGACTAGCTTTCTCATATTTTTCATTTTGCTAGGAAAAAATAATTAAATTTATTCAGAAGCAGTGATATTGGCAGTTTTTTCTTCTCCTGTTCCACCATTGGTACAGTTACCACAGAAGCGATTCACTAAAACGTGATGCTTTAGTGCAGTGATAAATCATTAATACATGAGGAGGAGATCAATTGTTCATTTTCTTGCTGTGAGTTTGTTTACCTACCATTACCTGTTGTGGAAGAAGCAGCGAAAAAACGAGGTGTAAAATGGGATTTTACTATGTAGAACGTACCGTTCTTATAACAACTAATGATGTGGTTATTCGTATGCATTTGTCACTAGCCACGAATGCTGCCCATGTAATGGGCTATGCTCTAGTTTTCAATATCCATTGTTTCTCAAAGAATTTAACTATGGTACGCGCCATTTTGATGATCCACATGTCGGTCAAGGCGGTGACTTCGTGGCGGTCGAGATGGCGGCCACCACGTGGCCGCTGCTCCAAAGTCGCTTTGTGTGAACAGTTAGGTCTACAGTGTCTCGTCTGTTTTGAACTTGTGGTGTGGAGGTGGCATGGCAACATGGCTGAATGAATAAAATGAATTAGAAATGGAGGATTTTCCCCCTTTTTTTGTATCATTGCACCTTACTGTTCAAAACATAACATACAATTATATTAAATAAATAATGAAAACTAATTTTTTTTTTTTTACTTTTCTTGTAATTATTTTCCAGATTTCATATTCTTTTAATAATATACTTTATAGAAATTTAATATTTTCTATTGATCTAGCACCGAAACTTAACTTTTATCTTAATCTGTACTTTTGAACCATTAAATACAGTTTGAGTGTCTGATTGGATCCAAGAAATGTGGCAATCATATTTTTTTATGACTAGCATTTTCATATTTTTCTAGGGACAAATGAATGAGATTGATTCAGACGTACTGATATCAGAAATTTTTTATTCTCCTGTTCCAACATCTGTACAGAAGCATTTCACTCTTGTCCTCAGTATGCATTGTTTTTCAAAAAGAGACTGGAAACATGCAATAGTATTTTCAGTTCATAAAGGAGGGGTGACAAATAGGGTTGAAAACTATAGACCTATGAGCTAGACATCAGTGGTAGGTAAATTAATGGAGAGATTAATATGCAACCGTATGAGATGTGTCTGGGAGGAACGTAATTGGTTTTCAAGTTGGCAACATGGCTTTAGACAAGTATATTCATGTGAATCTCGGTTAGTAGGCTGTATGCATGATATTTCTGATGAAATGTACGGAGGAGGTCAAGGTGATAGTGTAACACTAGATATTTTAAAGGCCTTTGACAGAGTGAGAGATAAAATGGTGCTAAATAATGTAAAAACTATTGGATGTTTTGCTAGGTAAAAGAATTCGTAAAATGTAGGAAGCAAAAAGTCAGGGTAGGAAATGCAGTATCAAAAGAAGTAGCAGTGATCTTGGGAGTTCCACAGGTTAGTGTATTGGGACCATTACTATTCATTATTTTAATGAATGATTGTGTTAATGGTTTACTGTCAGAAGTTAGATTGTTTGCAATTGACATAATGTTATATAAAAGGACCAAAACAATAGAAGAGTGTAAACAGCTGCAGGGTAATCTAGATAGGACAACTAGCTGGCTTAGTCGACATGGGATGAAGATAAATGCAAAGAAGAGCCAGCATATTAGGTACACAGATAAAAAGCTAAAGGCTGATTATGATTATTAAGTGGGGAATGAGCTACTTATTGAAGATTCAAAACGTAAATACCACAGCATAACATTTGATAGCAGACTTAAGTGGACACAACACATGGAACAGGTAGTAGGATAGTTGCAAAGAGTGATGAGGGGATGCACTAGAGAAGTAAGGAAATTAGGGTACAAAACTTTGGTCAGACCAGTGCTGGAATATGGTGGTGTAGTATGGGACCCACATTTTGGGTATCAAATACAGCAGTTGGCTGGTGTGCAGAGAGGGGCTGCCAGATTTGTCTTTGGAAATTACCACTAAACATAATCAGTGACTAATATGATAAAGGAGCTTAAGTGGGATTCATTGGAGGATAGAAGGACGGTGAAGAGAGTCATAGGAATGTACAAGTCCTATATTGGTGATGAAGCATGGAAAGATATTGGCAGGAAAATTAAGAGAGGTGCTTAGAAGAGTAAAGATAACCGTGACCACAAGCTGGCACTTGATTCCAGACATAAGGGTGTGGGCAGAGGGTGTAAGGGGTTGGAATAAATTGCCAAGAAAAATGATGAATCTTTTACCGAAACACTGAAAGAATTTAAAGTAAAAATTGGTTGAGGTCAAAAGTGGGCAGGAGGAGGAAGGGAGAAGGATGGGTGTGTAGGGCGATTGCCACTGAAGCATGCACTTCATCGTAATTTTATCAATTATTATTATAAGAGTTTAGTTATACACGCCAAATCAACAGTCCACATGTCGGTCAAGGTTGTGGCTTCACAGCGGTCGAGGCGGCAAGCGCCACATGGCCACTGCTCAAAAAGTTGCTCAAACAGTTGGGGCTGCCGCCGCCTCAACCATCGCGCAGCGGGAAGTCACTTCGTCTGTTTTAGGCCTTAGGGTGGCCGCCGCCTCCAGTGCCGCACAGTGGGAAGTCGCTTAAGGTGTGCTTCCTATGCAGTGTCAAACACTGGCGGCTGCCACTATAGACAACCACAGTTGACTGCTACAATGGAAAGCAATGGAAGCACTTCCTATAAAGCTATGGTGACCCGCGTTTTCAGATACGGTCACTTTAGCTGCGTGACTGTACTGGTCTGAGAGTAGGTACATAACAAAAGTCGATGCCAGTGAAGCACTGTTTTTATTAATAACTCTGTAATATGTGCTACTGCTGTCTAGCTGCTTGGCTCTGAACTGTCTCATACACGTGACATTCACAGTTATTACTTACTCTTTAGAGTTCAAATTCCGAAAAATTCCATTCATAAGATATGATTTGACCAAAGCAGAGATCTTGGTTTTTAGTATGGTATCTCATTTACCTATTTCGGTTAGATATCAACGGAGACAAATAGCTCATAATAAAAAATTTTATGTAAATAATGATAATTTTACCCTTTAAGAAACAAATTCTGAAAAATTCCTTTCTTAAAATAAGATGTGTACACAGCGGTGACCTTAATCTTTCAATTAATACCTCCTTTATCTATGTTGGTTAGATATCAAGGTAGATAAATGGCTCGTGACACAAAAACGCGTTGTGGAAATATTGATACTTTTGCCCTTTAAGGGTCGAATTCCAAAATATTTTTGTCTTAATACATGATGACAGCAAAGCAAAGATCTTAATCTTTAAAATGATACTTCATTTAACAATCTCAGTTACGTATCTAGTGAGATAAATGGCTTGTAACACAAAAACAGCATTTTTTAAATATTGATATTTTTGCCCTTTAAGGTTAAATTAAAAAAAAAAACTACTTTCTTAAAATATATGATATGATCAAATCGGATACCTCAATCTTTAGAATAATAACACATTTTCAATTTCGCTTAGATACGAAGGGAGAGAATGGCTTGACAAATAAACACCTTATAGAAATAGTATACACCAGGGGTGGCCAACCCAAATGAATTCGCGGGCCACTATGGAAGTGCATCATAACTCCATGGGCCGCATATAAAATTATATATTCCCACTAGAAACATTTTTTTTTTTTTTGGAGTGAAAAATTGAAACATGAGTTATTATTGTGTTTAATATTATTATTACACTAGCTGGTACCCACGACTTCGTTCGTGATTGTAAAGAATTCATATTGACAGCTATAGACATCTAACCACGATAGTGCACGATGGGAGACTCGATACTATTACCACACACAAATACCAGTCTTCTGCGCTATGTAGCTCCGGCAGCAAAGTAAAATTTACGGAAACACACAAGTCTTTGGATGAAATACGAAAATATTCATAATAGACCAATTTCAAACACCATATCTCACACACTCCCACAGTTACCGAATTTCGGCCAACGTTGTGATCGATGGGAGACTCTGTGTTACTACCACACACAAACGCCAGTGATCTGCGATTGATAATTTTCACTTAAAAGTGATACACCGTGACACATGCGTCTTTGGCAGAAATATGAAATTGCCGCAGGTCGACCATTTTCATCCCCCATATCTTCCACACTCCCATAGCTACAAACATCTAACAACCATAGTGCACGACAACAGACACGATTCTACTACCACACATAAACACCAATGCTCTATGCTATGTAGTCGTGGCAGAAAAGTGAAATCTGCGGAGACACATGCCTTTCGTCGAAATATGAAAATATCCTTGGTCGGCCACTTACAACCACCATATCTCCCACACAACCACAGTTTCTGAAATTCGGCCGCTGTTGTGATCGAAAGGTGACTCTGTGTTACTACCACACACAAACGCCAGAGAACTGTGATCGATAGTTTTCGCTGAAAAGTGGTACACCATGACACTTTTGTCTTTGGCAGAAATATGAAATTGCCACAGGACGACCACTTTCAACCCCCATATCTCCCACACCTCCATAGCAACCGAAATCTAACAACCATAGTGCACTACATGAGATACGATTCTACTACCAAACACAAACACCAATGATCTATGCTGTGTAGTTGTGGCAGAAAAGTGTTATATGCGGAGACAGTCGAAATACGAAAATATCCTTGGTCGGCCACTTACAACCACCATATCTACCACAGTACCACAGTTTCTGAAATTCGGCCGCTGTTGTGATCGAAAGGTGACTCTGTGCTACTACTACACACAAACGCCAGTTATCTGTGATCTGTAGTTTTCGCTGAAAAGTGATACACCATGACACTTTTGTCTTTCGCAGAAGTATGAAATTGCCACAGGTCGACCACTTTCAACCCCCATTTCTCCCACACCCCCATAGCTACCGACATCTAACAACCACAGTGCACTACATGAGATACGATTCTACTACCAAACACAAACACCAATGATCTATGCTGTGTAGTTGTGGCAGAAAAGTGTTTTATGCGGAGACAGTCGAAATACGAAAATATCCTTGGTCGGCCACTTACAACCACCATATCTACCACAGTACCACAGTTTCTGAAATTCGGCCGCTGTTGTGATTGAAAGGTGACTCTGTGCTACTACTACACACAAACGCCAGTTATCTGTAGTTTTCGCTGAAAAGTGATACACCATGACACTTTTGTCATTGGCAGAAGTATGAAATTGCCACAGGTCGACCACTTTCAACCACCATATCTCCCACACCCCCATAGCTACCGACATCTAACAACCATAGTGCACGACAGGAAAGACGATTCTACTACCACACACAAACACCAAAAGTCTATGTTATGTAGTTGTGGCAGGAAAGAGAAATATACGGAGATACGAATTTTTGGTCGAAATATGAAAACGCCCTGCACTGAGTCTCCCACATCCCCACAGCTATCGGCATTCGGCCAACATTGTGCACGACAGGAAACTCCATGCTACTTCCACCCACAAACATCAGTGATCTGTGCTAGGTAGTGGTGGCTGAAAAGTGAAATATAGGAAAAAACACGTCTATTTTTATATATATACTAGCTGGTACCCACGACTTCGTTCGTGTTTGTAAAGAATTTTTATTGACAGCTACTGACATCTAACAACCATAGTGCACGACAGGGGATACGATTCTACTACAATACACAAACGCCAATGCTCTATGCTATGTAGTTTTGGCAGAAAAGTGACATTTGCGGAGGCACATGTCTTTCGTCGAAATACGAAAATATCCTTGACTGGCCATTTTCAACCACCATATCTCCCACACTACCACAGTTACTGAAATTCGGCCGATGTTGTGATCGACAGGTGACTCTGTGTTACTACCACACACGAACGCCAGTGATCTGCGATAGATAGTTTTAGCTGAAAAGTGATACAACATTACACATGCGTCTTTGGCAGAAATATGAAATTGCCACAGGTCGACCACTTTCAATCCCCATATCTCCGACACCCCCATAGCTACCGACATCTAACAACCATAGTGCATGACAGGAGACACGATTCTACTAACACACACAAACACCAATGGTCTATGCTATGTAGTTGTGGCAGGAAAGAGAAGTATAAGAAGACACAAATTTTTGGTCGAAATATGAAAACGCCATGCATTGGGCAACTTTAATCATCATAACTCCCACATCCCCACAGCTATCGTCATTCGGCCAACGTTGTGCACGACAGGAAACTCCATGTTACTTCCACACACAAAGACCGGTGATCTGTGCTTGGTAGTGGTGGTTGAAAAGTGAAATATATGAAAACACACGTCTATTTTTATATACATATAAGATTTAAAATTAGATAATATAATAATAATGATACTAAACGCACATTGTAAAGAAATATATAACACTAAAAATAAAATATTAAAAATATTTTGTAAAAGTGTGATGAATCTCGCGGGCTGGAAAAATATTCTAGGCAGGTCGCATGCGGCCCACGGGTTGGCCACCCCTGGTATACACGATATAACCATAAATAACACAAAGGCAATAAACAATATTTATATGTATATTTTCAAGGAATTCCACTAATTTTTTTTTCTTCTTTTTTCAAGCATTGTCTTTCCGAGACTGGTCTTGTACAGTAGTGAGGAAGCATCATATATACAAGGTCATTTACACTCTAATTCCACCAATTTTTCATCCTCCCCCGCAGTAATTGACAGCTTTCGGTCTGACATATTTTGAATGTTCTACTAGCGTCTGACTCTATACTGCTCTCGGACCAGTACAGTTGTGTGGCTCAAGCGGCAGTTTTCTAGAACCCGGGTCGCCGCTGCTTCATAGGAAGCACACCCGTTGCTTTTCATTGCAGCAATCATTAGCGGCGGCAGCTGCCAGCGGCTGAAACTACATAAGAAGCGCACCTTTAGGCTGGCCGTCCAGTGGAAGCATATTCATGACAAAAATGCTCAAGCAAATACACCTGTATATGTGCCAACAGATTGCTCTGATCCAAATACAGGGAATGTTGTGTGACACCATCCATCCGCTTGAGTCATGCGAACATACGCGAGGGCGACGAGATCCGAAATTGTTTGGATTTGGTAGCATGAACACACAATTCACACAATGCATATTGAGAATGTAAAGGTGCCGACAAACCTTTTCTGAGCTCCAACAAGCACAGAAACAACACTAATCGTACAAAAAGATTTAAAACTTACAGAAAATAACTTGAAATCATTATGAAACGTTTTTAAATGAAATTAGAAAATCTATATAGGCACACAACACCACATTTATGGAATCAAAGACCTCTTAACATTCAGAATCTCATTCAAAACTTTATGGCGCACATAACATTTTAAATTACCACCCTCTAATATTCCATGCACACTCTTGCTTTTAATACATTCACAACATTCATTCAGTTCATTTAAACCATTTCAATCCGTCAACACGTTCATGGAATAATTATACAAATTTGCAATAAATTTATTCGCTTCTCTCTCAAACATAAATTCAATATTGCATATTGTAATTAATGGCAACTAATCTTTGGTACTTAACAGTGCGTGTAGTATTATATATTAAGTTTATGTCATTTCGATAAAATTACAAAACTACTTAATGTATTGCAAAATATTACGTACAAAAATTACTAACAAAATACCATCAATTTATAAAGATTATTTACAGCGTAGTTCATTTCATCTTCTTTATATATGGTCCATAGTTTACTAAAATTTATCTAGAAATTGTTTCAGCCACCCTTTCAAATTACTTTTTTCGTGTCCCATTTTCAAGCAGTTATTTTTCTCTTAACATAAAACTATTTTTAAATGTACCAGTATATTTTCAAGGTAAAGTTAAATAGCTAATGCATTATAAGATTATAAAATGAATTAAAAAGACATTTCCTTAGGTGTAGATCCTTTGAGTAACATTTTCCATTTGTTAATATATATACTTTTGATAACATTTGTGCTACTGCAGTTATGTACATAATTTTCCTCAATCTACTTAAAATTTCTATTGGTTACATTTAAAAAGATCGTGTCATTATTTTACATTGGCTTTTTCTAAGTAGACTGTGTCGCCAATGGTATGATGTGAGAATGGAAATTATGCTGATATAGGGCCTAAAGCAAAGACATTTACTTTTATTTTCTTAATTAAAATGTAAATAAATATGTATTAAGGAATTATTGTACTATTTTCTTTTGTTATATTCACTGAAATCAAGAAAAAATGGAATGGGTTGAAGGTTACAACAGAGTATCGGCAACAGAGTCGTGCGAATCTGCTTTCTGTAGATGTGGTGTCTTAACACCTACTCAGTTTGTGCTAATACAGGTGAATTCGTACGAAAAATGTTCGCTCAAATACACATCCACTGGATGGCCAACATTAGGCCTTTGTCCCATCTGAGAAGAATTTCTATATCCAACAAAAACATCCTGATTGATTTTTTTTTTTTTTTTTTTTAAACTGCTTTACGTCTCTCAACAGTGAGGTCTTTAGAGACGGGAAAGGATGGGGGGCAAGGAATGGGATGGAATTCGGCCATGGCCTTTTGAAGGAAGCATCCCGGCATTTGCCTGGAATGATTTGGGAAACCATGGAAAACCCAAATCTGGATGCCCTCCTGAATGCGAGGCGAGAACGCTAACCGTTACACCGCCACGCTCGGTATCCTGATTGACACCTGTGATTTTAAACCTTAATATGCATTCACTAAGTTACAGTCTAGTGTCTTGGAGTGATCCAGTTTCACACTATCAGCTTGTCCTGATATATCAGTTTTATTTGAAATATCTTTCACATTGCACACTAATTGAGTTTTACGTGAATAAACCCATTTTTTTAGTCAATGAATTACGTTTTATCTTCAGAGACATTCCTAGAAGTATGATACAACATTCCCAATTTGGTTGGTTTGATAGTCTCAAGAATTACTCTGTTAACTCTGTGAGGATTACTTTTTGAGTTTTTGCAATGCTATATTGCACTATTGAGATGTGACATTTATACTGTTGTAAAATTTGTCTTTCGTTATTGTTAAAACAGTGGTAGCTCAGAAATTGTCCAATTAGTTTGTTTACAGTGATATTTTTAAAAAAAAGTGTTGTGAAAAATAGAAATTTCATGTGAAGGTTTATGCTGGATGGTTTTTTTAAAAATGATTTTAGTTAAGGCCTAATTTACAACAATGCCTCAAATCACTTCATTCAACTTTTAGTAATCAATCACCATCAGAAAAGACGGTTTACAGTTGGTATGCAGAATTTTGTTGTGGTCATGCTGCCATCAGTGATTAATTTTGTGATCAACCCAAATCAGTTGTTGTTCCAAAAAAATATTGATGCCATGCACAACATGATAGAAGAGGATCAGCATGTAACTTACTGTTAGATGGAGGCATCCTTAGACATATTTAGCTGTGAATAAGATCTGTTCCTGACGGATTCTTCATAATTTGACTGAATTCCAAAAGCAGGCTCGTGTTAATTGATGTAAAGTTGCTCAAAAAATTCAACCAAGGAAATGTAAAATCTACTTACAACATTGTAACAGGAGATGAAACTTGGATTCATTTGTACGAGCTGGAAAATAAACAACAAAGAACTGTTTGCATGTTCCAAGATGAACTGAATCCAACAAAAGTGGTTAGATCAAGAAGCATTTCCAAGAAAATTGTCTCTTGTTTCTTTCGTTACACTGGACATATTATGATCATTGCTTTAGAGAATCAAAGAACAGTTAATGTTGAATGGTGCATAACAATTTGTTTGCCAGAAGTCATCAATGCAATAAGGAAAAACAACCCAAAATATCGCATCATTCTTCATCATGACAATGCCAACTCTCACATGGCATATCAAATAAGTGATCATTTGACTGAGAAAAACATTGCATTAATGCCTGATTGCCTGTATTCACCTGCTGTATCATGTAATAACTTCTTTTTGTTGCTGAATGTCAGTCTATATATATATATATATATATATATATATATATATTTCCCTATCTTGTATGAGGGCGGCAATCTGGAATAATGAGATTCCTGTCGACACCCCCTTCTCATCCGAGTCAAGCCCCCCCCCCCCCCACCCAAACCATAATCCTGGATCCACCACTGGTACCCCCTTACACTACCAACCGCACCGGGGATGCCATTCACCACACGGCGGTCTCTGTGTACACATCTGACATCGTCTGGTGTCTCACTTCTGCACGTATAAGGCAGTATTAATTTTTTTTGTGTTCTTCGTCCCAGCCGCCTTCATCTGTGGTAAGTATTAGGTCATATTTTCCTATCCTTCCTTATTTTTAATACATTATAGCAGTTTTCTGCTAATTGTTACTATATATATATATATATATATATATATATACGGACAGGACAGATAAAATACACCCAACACTCACCGAAGCTAAAGGGATGAGGGTGGCAGCAACACAAAACAACACACAAACACAGAAAAAACAATATTTCTGGTAACCACCCTTTTTCAAGTCAGAAGAAGTACATGGCTGTGCTTGCGCAAGCCCTGCATTAGATGCAGCCACTCATAGGATGAAATGCCCGTCGGAGATGGTGGGGGGGGGGGGGGGGGGCAACGATTGTATAACAGAAAGTATAAATCACAAAAAGATTAAAATGGGAAAAATAATAATAATCATTTAAAAAATATAATAAATAAAAAAAAAGATATTTACAAAATTTTTGAAATAAGGTCTATAGATATATATGAATATGTTGTGCTGGCCAGTGATGGGTGTACAGGGTGAGGATGGAAGATGATATCAGAAATTAAGGCCTGGGGGATGTCTAGTCTGATGGATGTGTTGATATGCCAATTCCCATCTGCGGAGTTCAGATTGGGAGGTGGTATTTGGGAGTACTCTAATATCTCTAACTGTGAAGCAGTTATTAAGGTCACAGGTGTTGTGAGTACTGGCATGGTGAGCAACAGGTAGGTATAGTTTTTGGGAGTAAACAGTTTGTCTGTGACCATTCATTCCAGTGGATTATAACTTTGAGGTAAGGCCAATGTAGGAACTTTGACAGTGGAAGCAGGTGAGCTGGTATATGAGATGGGAAGTTGTACAAGTGGCATAACCTATTATGGGGTAGGATTCACCAGTAGTAGGGTTGCAATAGGTAGTGGTAGGTGGCTGCATAGTGCATGTTTTGAAGCGGGGTCTCTTACAAGGGAAGGGTCCAAACGGTGGTTTAGGAACATCAGAGGGTTGATATCTATGTACAAGTATTTTTTTTAGATTAGGCGGTCTTCTGATGGTTACACGGGGTGTGGTGGGAAGGATGGTGGGCACATTTTGGGAAAAGATCTGAGACAGTCATAGCCTAAACGTAGTATTTGGTTTAGCGATTCCAGGCCAGGGAAAAACTGGTGAGAAAAACAAGGTTCTGGTTGGTTTTGGGTTGTTTGTGTTAGTGTTGTGGACAGTTTTTGACTCTTGATAGTTGTTTTTGGACCAATTCTGGAGGATAATTATGGTTTATGAGTGCACGGGTCAGGTTGTTGGAGAAGAGAGTAAAGGATTCGTGATCAGAAGAGATGTTCTTGCCTCAAATGGCTAGGCCATATGAGATGGAATGTTTTGTGTGATATGGATGGCAACTAGCAAAATGAAGATATTGTTGTAGGTCAGGTGTGTAAGTACCATTCTGTACAGAGATGTCAACATCCTGAAGATTGATGTTTTTCTGAGAGTAGGACCAGGTGAAGTTTAGGTAGATGTTTATCAGTGAGTCCAAGAAGTCAAGAAGAAGGTCTTCACTGTGGGCTCATATTCTAAATATGTCATCTATATACCTGAACCACACGGTGGGTTGGTGGGTAACCTTTTGAAGAAAACATTCCTCTAGTCTGCCCATGAAAGGTTGGCATATGAAGGTGCCCATAGCAGTGCCTCGTATCTGATGGTAAACCTGAGACTGGAAGGAAAAGAAAATTTTGGTAAGGAAGAATTGAGCCAAAGAAGTGAGGAAACGAGTAGTAGGGAAGGTGTGTGTGGGGCAACTGTCATGGTAATGCCCTATGGCACTGAGGCCCTGGGTATGAGGGATGTTGGTATAAAGTGATGATATATCAATAGTGACCAGGAAGCAACCTGTTGGTAGGGGGGGGGGTCTCTGGCAAAAGATGGAAGGTTTCTGGACAAATGTTTGTAGATGGTGGTCATCGAATGCAGAAATGCGTTCTGTGGGAAACCCAAAGGCAGCAACTATAGGGCGTCCAGGATTGCCCACCTTATGTATCTTTGGGGTCAGAAGGCAAATGTAATGGTGTGAAAGACCCTGTAAGGAACCTTGGAGGCTGAGGAAGGAGTGGATTTCTGTGCAGATCGATTTAGTGGGGTCAGTGGTATGAGGTAGGTAAGTGAAGGTGACAGAGAGCTGTCTGAGGGCTTCAGCTAGGTAGTCGCTTCGATCTATGATAACAGTGGTCGAGCCCTTATCAACTGGGAAACTTATGATGATTTTATTTTTAGAATGTTCACTCATAGCCTGCCTTTAAGTATTGGTCAGGTTGTTGGAGTGGGGAATTGAATTTAGGAAGGAAGGCGATGAGAGGGCCGAAAAGGGGAATTCCTGGAATAGGATTAGGGGATGGTTTTGAGGGAGGGGTGGTGGGTCTAACTGTGATGGAGGTAGGAAGCTTTGGAGGCTGGGTTCCAGGTTATCACATCAACTGTCTCCCCTTCCTGTAGTATTGGTACAATACCACCAGTTCAGAGTGCGGCAGTATGAAAGGGATTCCTTAATAAGAGTTATTTGATCAAATTTAGGGGTGGGAGGGAAAGTACGACCCTTTGAAAGAACCGAAAGTTCAGGTTCGGAGAGGGGGGTGGAAGAAAGATTCACAATAGGGATTTTTTATTTGTCCAGTCGCGGGGAGTGGGTGACAGGAATGCTGGGTAGGGAAAATGAAGAATATGATAAATACATGGCATTGTGGCAATAAGTGGTGGAGGGGTGACATATTGCCTGTTATTTGCGTTGGGGAGATGTAGGCCCAAAACAAAGTAGCTCTTGTAGTGGGAGTAGAGCTTTGAAAGATGTTTTTGTGCTTGTTTGGATAACACATAGTTGCAATGTTGTGTAAATAACGACTGCAACCATGAAATGCAAGGAGAAGGATTTTGTGTAAGTAAATTAGGTGGGATGAGTGTTGTTGGGCTTTCATGATATACTGTGCAGAACTAGGTGAGTAAGTGCCAAGGACTGATGGAAGCAGAATGAGTGGAGTTTAGGATGAAGTTACGGGGGGCGTCCAGAAATAGGAAGTTTTAAGTTAAGCCCATTTGATGGTATGTTAGGAGAAAGGCAGGATTGGAGGAAAAGGATGTGAGATCTCAGTTTAACAAGATGAGTAGCATGGTGGTAATACAGGGAATGGTAACTCTGAAATAGAGACATGATATGGGGGAGGGGGTAAAAAAATGTGTGAGAGAGAGAGATAGTTGCCAAAACTATAAACAAACAACAGAGTATGTGGCGGTCAGAATGAATGGAAATTGGGAGGAGGGACATATAATGGATGGTTAGTGCTTTGAAATATAAGGAATAAAAGGGGAAAAAAGTATATATATCGTAAGTACAGTAAGAATCTTGAATTCATGCCGCAAGGTCAGACTGTCATCAACAAGTGATACTTCGTGACAGTTTTAAAATGTTTGCTGGAAGATGCCTGGACTGTGGAAGGACAACAGCTGGATTTTGCACCTTGACAACTCACCGTGTTACTTGTTTCTGCCTATTAAGGAATTTTTGGTGAAGAATGGAACAGCCATCATTACCCTTCCTGCTTACTCTTTGGATTTGGTCTTGGTAGATTTTTTACTGTTTCCAAAACTTAAAATTTCATTGATAGGATGTCATTTGCAAAGTTTAGTTGAATTGTGATAAAAATCCCAGCCACAACTTAAGCCATTACAGAAAATTAATTCCATGGCACATATGAGCAATTTAAGTAAAATTGCAATGTTCCATAGTAAGCAGTTCTTCAAAGGGAAGTAGCATGTGTAAAGTTGCAAGTACAGTAATAAAAGTTTTGTGACAATAGTTCAGTCTTGTTTGAACAGACCTTGTAGATCTGTTAACTTTAATTGTATGTAAGAATATCAAATATAGATCAGTACAGGAACTTTTTTATGTGAGCAGATCAATGAATTATGCATTAGTATTATTATTAATTTTAATTGCAATGGTGATTAATTCCCCCAATCATCTAATTACCCCCTCTTGCATTTTTTTAAAAAAATTGTTTTATAATTGAAGTGTTAAATTCTCCCCATCTACTTTTCCAATTTATAAATTTTAAATTCCTTAAGGATTTTTGGTAAATTATTCATCACTTCATTTAATAATTTGTTCCAATCTCTGACACCTTTGCCAACAAAGAAAATTTTCCCCACTCCCTATTGCATGAAATTGAGCACCAGCTTGTGGTCGTGGTCACCTTTACTCTTCCATGCACTATTCCTAATTATTTGACTAATATCCCTCCATGCACCATCACCAACTTATGCCCTGTACATTCCCAGCACTCTCTTCACCCTCCTCCTTCCCTCCAACTACTCCCAAAAAAGTTTACCATTAGTAAATAAAACAATAATTGTATGTGGTGATTTTAATATAGATTTTTCGAAGGAATCGAAGCTGAGAAGTGATACTTTGAGGTTAACATCTTCTTTCAATCTTAAAAGTTTGATAGAAACACCCACACAAATTACAAAAAATACAACAACAACAATTGACCAGATTTTTGTAAATAGCAGTAATTATAGCCACGATGCAGTAAATTTTGATACAGGTTATTCAGATCACTTAGCACAAATGTTAACATTAAAGTTGGAATCTAAAACTAATACACAGACAACAGTAGTTTTTAAGGATCAACAGATTAACCAATATAATAATCTCTTAAAAAATGAAAGTTGGGAAGAAATGCATAGTTGCCCAAATACAAATGAGAAATATGAGTCATTCATTAATACATTCTTGTATTATTTTGAAATGTGTTTCCCACTTAGGACAAAAAAGCAAAATGTAATAAATAATACAAAAGGCTGGATTACTGCTGGTATCATAATATCTACAAAAAGGAAACAACTATTATATACAATCTCAAAAACACAGGAAACAACACCAGAATTTGATAAATATTTAAAAAAATACAAACAGGTTAGTAAGATATGCCAAAAAATTAGAAAATGACAGATATATTTCCTCAGCTACTAATAAAATGAAAGCCATGTGGAAGATTGTTAAGAATGAAGTAGGAGCAAGGCAGGTAGATAGCCATAACATTCAACTGCAAGAGAATAAAAAAATAATATCTGATCCTTTAGAGGTATCCAATACCTTTAATACATATTTCTCAAATATTGCTGAAGACCTGATTAAGAAAAATGTTAAGTCCCACATCAACACACAAGCTAATATCAGTAAAACTAATAGGAAAACACTTTTTATTCAACCCACAAATGAAGAAGAAGTATTAAAAATTATTGGCGAGTTAAAACCTAAATTTTCATCCGGAATTGATGATGTCCCAGATTTTCTTTTAAAAAAATGTGCTAATTTAATAGCTTGCCCTCTCTCTCATATATGTAATAGTTCATTTTCTAGTGGAATATTCCCAGACAGGCTTAAAACAGCAAAAGTTAAAACCCTATTCAAAAAAGGCGAAAAAGAAAACGTGTCAAACTATCGCCCGGTGTCGAACCTCTCATGTTTCTCCAAAATCTTAGAAAATCTATTTCACAAAAGACTTGTGAACTTTTTAGAAAATAATAAACTATTATCAAATACTCAACATGGATTTAGGAATAATAAATCAACTGAAACTGCATTTTTTTTTCATTTTATACAGAAATCTTACAGACACTTGATGAAAAAGGACATGTGTCTGGAATATGTTTGGATCTCTCAAAGGCATTTGATGTAATTGACCATAATATCTTGCTCACAAAATTAGAACATTTAGGAGTTAGAGGAGTAGCAAAAAATTGGATAAAGTCATACCTTTATAATCGGAAACAGATTACCTGCCAGAAGTATATTAAATATGCAGATGACTCCAACGTATTAATAAAAGACTGTAATAAGGAACAATTAGTGAAAAACATTGAACACTGTTCTAAAAACTTAGCAAACTGGTCTTCTCAAAACAAACTAATAATAAACACAGAAAAAACACATGCCATACACTTCAGGACAAAAACTAATTTAGATACCCCAGTACCTACAGTAAAAATCTGTGATGAACTACTGAAAAATATAGGAAAAACAAAATTTCTGGGAATATGGATACAAGATAATTTAAAATGGAATATACATGTTGATCACCTTTGTAAAAAATTAAATACCATTTGCTACATTATGATAATATTAGTTGGCTGCATATCAGATGAAACAATTAAGAATATTTATTTTGCGTATGTGCACTCATTATTAAGGTACGGTGTTATATTTCGGGGAAATTCCCCACCAAGTATCAAATGTTTCAAAATGCAGAAAAAAATTATTAGGATTATGAATGGGGTACAGAGTAGAACCTCATGTAGACTTTTATTTAAAAAGATGCAAATTCTACCACTGCCCTGTATATATATACTGGAAACTATAACATTCATAAAAAAAAAAAAAAAAAAAAAAAAAAAAAAAAAAAAAAAAAAGATACTAAAGCTTTTGGGTATACATTACAAACAAACAGTGATGTGCACACATATAATAACTAGACAGACATTAGATTTACATGTACCACAAACAAATACTACCCTATTTCGAAAGGATCATTACATACAGGAATCAGATTGTTTAATAACCTACCACATAGTGTCAAATCTGTAAAAGAAAATACAAAATTCACTTCAGGGCTGAAGGAGTACATGCTCGGCCACTGCTTCTACAGTATTGATGAGTATTTTCAAACCAAATGATAGACTTAAATAGTGAAAAATCATGTGTTATTTGTAATTATAAATTTTGTGTCTTTATCAAACTTGTACAGCTATCTTATGAATGATCACAGCATTGATAAAATGCCCATGTGTGTGTGTGTGTGAGAGAGAGAGAGAGAGAGAGAATGTGCTGTCTGTCTGTGTACAGACTATTTTTGACTTATCGCATATCAATTGTACTTTGTTCTATGTATGATGCTAAGGGACCAATAAATACAAATACAAAAATCCAGTTCCTTTATCATATCAGTTGCTGACTGTGCCCTGCAATAATTTTCCAAACAAATCTAGCCGCCCTTCTTTGCACAATCTCCAACGCCTGTATTTGATAACCAAAATGTGGGTCCCAAACTACACCACCATATTCAACCAATGGTCTGACCAAAGTTTTGTAACCCAATTCTCCAACTTCTCGTCACCCTCTCAAGTAAATGAAGGATATTGCAACCTTTTCTTACCATCTCACCAATGTGCGCTGCCCAGTTGAGTTTGTTATCAAATGTTATGCCAAGATATTTACACTGCAAGCTTTCAGCTAGCACTTCTGACCCCACCCTACAATCATAATTAACCTTTAGTTATTCATTTGTGTACCTATTAAGCTGACAGTTGGCATTTATCTTCATTCCACACTGATCTACCCCTTTAGATATTCTATCAAGGTAACCCTGCAGCAGTTCACAGTCTTCACCTGTTTTGAACCTATTGTATACCATTATATCATCTGCAAAAAAACTTGATTCTGACCATAACCCATCAACACAGTCGTTAGAATAATGAACAGCAACGGTTCCAGTACACTACCATGTGGCACTCCCATTTTTACTTCCACCTCTTTTGATAATGTATTTCCTATTCTAACACTTTGCTTTTCTGACTTTTAAGAATTCCTCTACACAGCAAGTAACTTTTTCATCCAGTCCATTAGATTTCAGTTTATTTAAAACCATTTTATGACTCACTCTGTCAAATGCCTTTGAAAGATCTAGTGCCACACTATCAACTTGGCCTCCATTGTCCAATTCATCTGAAATATCTTCCATATGAAATTCAGATGAATATCCTAGCCTAAAGCCATGTAGTCAATCTGAAAAAACCAATCTCTTTCCTCACAGACATTTCCAATATAACTGCATATCAGTCTCTCCATTAAAAAACATACCAAACCTATTACTTTTTCATCTTTCTTAGTTGATGAGTTATGCTGCTAGGATCATGTAGACTTGTGTTTTATATTTTTGTGGGGCTGGTGGTGGTAGTGTAGAACAATGAAAATATAAGTTACAAAATTAAATATCTACATGGTGCTTGTTATAAACTTTAGAAAATATTTTTCTCCATGCGGCATAAATACCTGTGCGTAAAGCATTTTAGGCATCTGTTATTATTGTTAGTCAAGAATTATGTATGTGAATGATTATTAACAAATTAGTGTTATAACCGACTGTACAAATATTGTATTAAATTGTGTGGGGTTGTAATAAAATCTTTTTCTACCAAACAAGGAAAAAAATAAGTCTATAAAGTAAAATGATAGCATGTATGATCTAATTATTATGTTTTTTATTATTTTTTCCAGATAGCAAAACAGTAATTTCTTGGGGTTGGAATGAACATGGGAACTGTGGAACAGGAAGTGATAAAGATGTTCGAAAACCTGTGCCAGTTCCAATTGACACCTGTTCTGCTGATAACGTTCACATAGGAGTGGGAGCAGGGCACAGTTTTGCTGCAGTCTTGTGGCAGAAATAGGTTGTATTAATTTAGTGCCAATGAGTTTCTGAAAAAAGAGCAAATTATGGCAATGTTCAAGGTAAAAGTATTGATTGAGTGTGATGTTACCGAATGCTTCACGAGCTATATACTGCATCTATGATGAACTCCTTTTTCTTCTACATTTTTCTAAGATCTTATCTTCCTCAGTAATTAAGCCACCTTCTGAGTCTACCAGAGTTTGATGATGTATCATTCCATTCTTACCTTTATAGTGGACAGACTGTTAATTCCCAACCAACCAACGATTGAGCATAGTACTCTGAGATGTTATACTTCGAAAATTTGTGGTATATCTTTGACCACAAGGTTAGTTTGCATTTTAATGTTTGTTTTAGACCGTACCTGCCATCTTTATTTCGGTTAATTGGTTGTGTAATTAACCGTTTGTTGATTAGGTCAGCTATGAGCTTGTCAAGGTGGGTAGACTCTACTTGTAGTTGTGGGCAACCAAGGTCAGGACTGACTTGATGGCGAACCTCTCAGCTGCTGTCCTCTGGATCCGCCTCTTGGAACTAGGTTACTTATTGTAAATGTCCACAACTCAGGGTATAAGGGCAGAGTTGCTAATTAAAACAGTAAATGGCTTTAACTACTTTATTCCTCCTCAAGGTAGGGCAGGTACAGTTTATATTTTACCACGAGGCAATGCTCCAAGTACCCCAGGAATTATATATAGTTCACTTACAGTGGTTCTGACTGTCTCAGACTGGCGAGAATGTGGCTGGTCTTCAGACAATTCTTCTTTCCTCAGCGTGACATAGTTCGGCTGATCTTAGCCAAGTGCTCACTATATATACTCCCATGTCACGAGGCAGTCCTAGTGATGTTCCGATACAAGTAAATACGAGTAAGTATTCGATACTTTGTTTCGATACCGAGTACTTTTCATATTCGAATTAATTCATTCGATACTTATTTGGTATTGGAAGAAAAGTACTTGTATCGAATCGAAAGTATCGAAACGCACCCGATGCTAAATTCTAAATGCATCATCTCTGCTGTGCCACTCAGTCGTGCCTGCGAAATTAATTTCCTGCTGACGTCAAGTTGGTAGCATTGAAAATGAAACAAAATCAGTCTTAGAATAGGCAATCTAACCTCAAAGAGTTTTAGGTCGCTATTTCATTGTAGTAATGTCGTACTTGGCACCCATTTCGCTATGCCTGGCCAATGGTCGCTCCCGCGCAGCCCCACACAAAAACTAAAGATATGGGTTATAAGCAACTAAGTAGACCATGTGAATCATAGGAAGAAGCTGCTTCAGCTAGCGTTTCACAGGAATATCACTTCTGGAAACATCGCAAAGAAAAAGAGAATGCACCGTAGTGGCAAAGTCTCTCTCTACTTGTGAAACACTGTAATGTCTCTAAAAAAGCAATACATTTACAGAATGGGAAGAAATGAAACTTATATTTCCTTGTCTGTATAAATAAGCACAACAGTATCTTATTGTTGTAGCGACATCAGTATCGAATGAATGTTTGTTTTATAATGCGGGTGAAACAATGACAAAAGAAACAAGCTGTCCCCAAAATATTTGGATTTTTTTTTTTTTTGAAATATTCCAAAAGTGGACTTTTATTGTTTAAAAGTGTTAAAACTACAAAAATAAATATTTAAACATAAGGCAAAACCCTCAGAGTTTGCTTACGATGTGAGATTTATTATAAGTTTAATAAATAAATAAAAATGTTTATTGGGTGTATATATAATGTTATATTTCGACATTAATTTAAAAAAACTATCAAAATGATACTTTTGCAGTACTAATATGAGTAAGTATCGTAAGACAATTTGAGTACTACTCATTTAAGTAGGTATCGATACTTTGATGGTATCGGAACATCACTAGGAAGTCCTTTATGGCCGGTGCAATAACCTAATGTGTCTGCAGGTTCGATGAAGTTTCTAGAAACCCTCACTAATGACTGTCTTATGTGCCAGCATGCCCGCAATTCCTAAGTCATGCTGTGCTAACACGTGATACATGACCAACACGTTGCTTGGCCTGCACCTGCTTCTACTTTTTGGTTTATAAAGTTTAAACAACTTTAGTTTTAGTCCCAAATAACTTGTAAGAACGACATCCAATCCTGTGGCAATAAAACAGACATTGACTCTCATTAGTTACAGTTATTACAAATTTTTAAACAGGTAAGTATATAGTTCAAGGTTAACACGTGGTTGTACTGTTCTCAGTATTTTTAGCGTTATCTATACTTGAGGTTGGTAGTGTTGTTATAATTTGAGTTGCAGTTGGCAATGATTTTTTTGGTATATCGTGTGTAGGCCAACAGTATCAAAATAATCACAACAGATGTTGATGTAATAGTTGTTAAGCTGACGGTTGGTACCATAGTCTTATATCTAGATTGTACCTGAATTTGAGACTCTATAGCAGCTATTGAATCTCGTGCTTGTTGTAGGTGTTTGGATAATTCTGTGTTTAGTATTAATTGATTGGTTAGATTTAACCGGATTAGCCTAGGACTGTCATATACGAGGGACATCCAAAAAAAAAAAAAAAAAAAAAAAAAGGTTACAAGTGCTCTGAAGGACGCAGGGAAATTTCTTATTCAAAGGTTGGCACACCTGCACTGTAAAAAAAAAGGGGGGGGGTGATATCTGTAACAGTAAGACCGAGCTCCAGTCCAATTCAATCCATTGAGATATATCATCAGAGAAGGAGCTTCCATCAACCTCCGCAGGTGCTGTTTGCTCCACCTAGCGCCAATGTGAGATTCACTCTGTATCAAATTCCTCACTTTGCAGCAACAATCCGCTGCCGAAATACATCATCAGTTTGTGGAAACCTACAGGCCTGAGGTCGTCATGTCATGTCAGCACGTTTACAAGTGAGTTAGGTTGTTTAAGGAAGGTCGCACTGACCCACATGACAAAGAAAGGAGTGGGAGGCCGTCTCTCCATTTCAGAAGAGCTTCAATTCACAGTGATCGTCATGTGACTATTGACAGCCTTCATGAAATGTTCCCACACATATCTCGAAGTCTCATGTGTGAAATTGTCACAGGAAATTGAGTGCAAGATGGGTGCCAAAAAATGTTGACTCCGTAGCATCACCAAAATCACGTTTTGGCCATACATGAATTTCTTGAAGCTTATGAAACGGACGATGAGGCATTTCTTGATTCATTTGTCACTGGTGATGAAACTTGGGTATTTCACTATACTCCTAAGTCCAAAAGGCAGTCCCAACAATAGTGTCATACCCATTCCCCAATGGCCAACAAGTTCAAACTACAGTTGTCAGAGCGGAAGATTATGGCATCTGCTTTTGGGGACAGAAAAGGTGTTTTGTTAGTGGATTTCATGGACAAAGGTACCACCATCAATGCTGTCACTTATTGTGAGAGCTTAAAAAATTAAAAAGAAGATTAAAGACAAAACGAGAGGGTTGCTGACTCGCGGTGTGTCCCTCCTTCATGAAAATGCAAGATCCCACACGGCTCGTGTCAACCAGAACCTCCTTGTATCCTTTGGATGGCATGTTGTGATCCATCCACCCTATTCCCCAGACCTCGCAGCCTCAGACTTTCATCTTTTCACCAAATTAAAGGAGTTTTTTTTTTTTGCTGTGGGAAACATTTTTTCAACGATCGGAAAGTGAAAGAGACAGTGGAAAATTTTCTTTTGGAGGTGGAGCAGAGCGTGTACGAGGAGGGTATACAAAAACTGGTGCCTAGGCTGAAGAAGTGCATCGAAATTAATGGCAATTATGTGGATAAATAGACAGTTTTGTAACATACCCTGTAAATTTGGTTGAAATATATTCATTTTTCAACAGCATTTGTTACTTTCTCTCTCTCTCTCTCTCTCTCTCCCGGAATATCCCTCGTATTTCTTTGCTAAATGTAAGTTTTACATATTCTGGATAAGAGAAATTAGCGTAAACAGTGGCTTTATGAATCACAGGTATAACGAAATTCTCTCCTATGAATTGACAGTGTGTTGCTTGCTGAATGATTCCTGAATTGATAAGCTTTATATAACTAACAGTTTGGCTGAGGGGTTTGTACCAATAAGATACTATATCATCACAACACAAGCTTTGCAAGGTGTTATTATCACAATTTGGACTGGCACAGTCTCCAGATTTGTCCCCAATAGACCAAGTCTGTGATGCCAAGAGTAGACACATTAGATCACATGGTCACCTATAGGGATTGCATCCAGCAAAGCAGGATCCTGCATCATTAGACAGTCTGCCGGATCCGCAAAATGCGGTGAAAACATGTGTCAGTCTGCGTGACTCGCTGCCTCGTCGTCATTTTCTGACCTCACTCGGTCTCTATCCTCTTTGCCTGCACCCTTGCAGTTGGCATTTGACTCGTGGGAACAAACATTGGTTTTGTCAACCTTCGTCACTTGTAAGTAAATAGGTAAACTTTTACGTATCCATTAAAACTTACTTTTGTTTTGAGGACATATTTCTATAATTTGAGTTATGTTGCGTATTTATAACTATTTTCTAACTATGTAGTAAATATTTTTTGTGTGTTGCACACGTTATCTGAACTACACAGTTACAGCTTTTTATTCACAATTTCATTATTCCCATTTTCTGTACACATTTGCAGATAAAGTAATTGTGACAACTTCCTGTATTTGCGGCTGAAAATTTCATTACTCATTGATACGAAATTAATGTTCTTGTAATTTTAACTATTGCATACCTATTTATTTAGCAGCTATCAGTGTGTCCTTTGGCCTATTGTTGTTTTGGCCACCACCTCAATGTTCTTTGACGAAAGCTGCTTGCTTACACGTGCTACTCTGGTTTTTAGTAAATCGCTACAATACATTATTTTGAGTGAATAGCATGTGTCCTTTCAACTCCTTGTTATTATTTTGACTAGGTATAATGAAGTCTTCACGCCTGTATTGCTCAGTTGTGTTGTAAAAACACCATACTTCGACAGCTGCCTCTGCCATCTTCCTCACGTGTGAAATTTCGTGTTTTTACAATGAAATCCAGCGATACATCCGCGAGGACTTCACTGCAATCATACACCATGAAAGTATCTATTCTTGCAAGAAAAAAATAATAATTTCCACTCTAAAAAAAGTCGTTTCACCATTTAAAGTAAAACTGAAATACTTGATAGTTTATGTCTTGGCGAGTAGTTTCTTTTAATAACAATGAATCAACTAAAAGATCAATCAAGGAATCAGGAGACGTAATAATGAATCCCACAAAAACAATTCTTATGCTTGTACAGTAACAAAAAGTTACAAAATCTTGTTCTGAGCTAAGTCTATACTTTACAGAGTATATTCACATCACTTTGTAAAATAGAATGGTTTATCTCAGTGTTATGGAACGTTTATTTAGAATAAAAAAAAACTAGTAACTTGGTGATTATGCATACCATGTTTTTAAACTGATGTGATGTATTGTAAGGCACATAATATGACATAAGACTGAATATTTTCCATTTTTGATTATTTATCTAAAAATTGGTTCAGATTTAAAAACAAAAATGTAAAACCTCGAAATATATTTAAGATATTGCTAAAAAAAAAATTAACATCATTTTGCCAATTAAAATATTGTTAACTTAATTTTTATCATATTTAAATTAATAAATAAATTTTAATTTTAAAAGACATTTATTATTTAATTTATTAATGCTTTAAATAACTATTATTTAAATATATGCGTTAAAAAACTGTTGGCACCAATCCCGCTGGGTCCCACGGGATTGGTGCAAATCCTGCAAAAATCCCACGGGATTGAAAAAACTGCGGGATTGCAATCCTTTGTCACCTAGCACAAAATGTGTAACTGACTGCACAAGGCACATATCCCAAGACATCTGAACACTTATTCGTCCAATGCCAACAAGGATTCATGAACGTGTATGTGCACAAGGTGGGCACACTTCTTACTGACAACTGTATCTGAAGGTAATCAACAAACCTTGATACATTTCAATTTGTTATAATTTCTTCTCAGTATGAGCCTGGATATATACATTAAGTTTCCTAAAATTCCACCATTCCTGTCTGGGTGTTGCACTTTTAATTTCCATCAATATGTATATACCTGTCATTGTGGCTGCAGACATTAAAGCACCACCACACTGAATCAGGGAGTTAAAATGGGCCTGGGTCCACATACTGGGCAATCTGATTGTGGGTTTTTGTAATCCTCTAGGTCACAGATTCTCAGTTTAACTGAATTTAAGAAACAAAAAGCAAAATAAGTAAAAATTTGTACCATGCTATTACTGTGTCAGGCTATAAATGAGTGTAAACTATAAGGCAAACTTTCTAAAAACCATAAACATTTCAACACTAGTAAAAATCTGATATTTCAGGGATATGACTTCACTGTTACTATTATATTCCATTCACTAAATGTTATCAGTTGCATCAAAGAAACTGGTACTCTTTCGAGGAATAAGTTTTGTAAGAAACTTTTTTGTAGTTATGTTGGGACAGGTCCGTAATCTACTTCTCATAAACTACACATATAACAAACAAAAATACACTTATCACATAGAACACAAGTTACATGTTTCACTGACAGATGGCAATATATCCCCTCTGCACCAAAATGATAACAGGCGTAGCAAGATGGTAATAGGTGGAATCTTTATTTGAAAATAAGCAAAGCTGCTAGAAGAGGATACATCCTTCTAACCTGCATATGGTATGATCATCTCATTTTTTCCTCACATTTTCAGGTGGAAGCATGTAATATATTACAATATAGTCACTACAAAACTTTATTTTTAAACATTAGTAACATTTCAGTGAACACATATCCACAGTAATCACTGTGGGATGTAATACCATACTTATACAATTTTACATATAATTTTAACATTGCCTACACTGATTTCTACTGAAGATTTCTCCTTTTTCTTTCTTTTAAGGATGAAAAATTCAAAAACTGTACTTAAAAACTGTATGTCAAAAACTTAACTTATAATCCCAAACAAATTTTAAAAGAAAGGTAACAATTGAAGGAAATGATTTAATAAAATAATTAGAATGTGAAAATAAGAGGTTAAATTATTACTAAACAAAAAAATGGTAACTACTGGTAAGGATCAATTCTTGAAAAAAAAAAAAATAGTTCTTTACACTTATAATATGACATTACATAGCAGTCTTCAAAATATATAGCATACACTGTCCATTTGTTTCTGAAACATTCCACATAAGACCCCTCTTCTCAGATTCACGTTTCATTAAGGCTTCTGCCTGATGTGTGAGTCCTAAGGGCAAAGAAGTTTCACTGTGATTCAGCATAAAAGACGTTAAGAATTTCTCAATTTCACTTGAGAAATTTGAGTTTTCTTCCATCTGTGTATTTAAAAATGACAAACAAATACAGCATATATATATAAAACAGGGGAAAATGCACGTTTTCATAATAAATTTAGGAACAGAAAAATTAACACTTTTGTAACAATGGAGCAGGAAGAAATACCACCAAGGCAGAAATGAAAGATCAAAGTTTTAGGAAGGAGGGCTGCAGTAACAAAAAAATTACATGAACACAATAATTTTGGCTTTTTCCTTCCTTATTAAAATAGGAAATGAAGAATATACTTAAGTTCACATGAACACCTAAAGTCAACACAGTCTCAAATATTATGTTTTGTGAGTCTGTGAAGTGATTTTTGATGCTGCTGCTCTTATTTCTTCAGCCTTCCCAACCATATCAAAATTATATTATGACATTTTTCCTGCTCGATTGTTTCCTTTTGGCTTCTCTTCCATACTTATGCAATGAGGCTTTCCCCAATGGTTATAGAGTGCACCGGATAGACAGAGGAGCAATTGATGGAGGTGTATTAATATTGGTTAGTAAAGACTATTATAGTTCACTGATATTCATAAACCATAGTCGTGAATTACTATAGGTTGATTTCTGGGATGACAAAAGAGAAAAAATAGGGTGTTAACAGCTTACCGCACTGGAAGAATGAATGACTGATGATGAGGCTGTTGGAGAGAAACTAAATAAATATTCAGAGTTTAAAGGTGAGCATACAATTGTCAATATTGGTGAGGATTTAAATCTACCAGCCGTCAACTGGGAAGGAAGTAAGATTACTGACACAAGGGAACAGAAATTTGTAAATATCTTAGTAAGTGAAAAAGGCATCACTCAAGTGGTAGAGCAGGGCATAAAGGTACCCAACATGATGGATATATTCCTAATAAAGCTTGATGATAATCTTGTGAGGTCTCAAGTAATTGAAGAATGAGTGATCATGAATCAGTTCTGATGGAAAGTAGAGGTTGCAGAAAACCAATGGCCTAAACTGAAGGTAGTAATACATACAATTATAAAAAGCCACATATTTCAGAAATGAAGAGATATTTCTGGGAAAGGTTCAGTATATGAAAGGAAGGCACAAGTTTGGCAAAGTTGAACTGCTCATGATATAACAAGAATGGGAGGAAAAATAAAGAATAGTTTGGAACCTACATATTATAACAGGAAGTTAGGAGGTTAAAGAGACTGGTAAGAAGAGAACACAACAGAATTAAAAAGACAGCAAGACAGTTAGGAACATTTGATAAAATAAATAAGGAACAGCAGCAAAAAGGTGAGCTAAAGCTAGGTTTATGAAGGTTATTATCAGTGCTAAAGACCACTAAATGAAGCTTCTAGAAATTTCTATGGTTATGTTAGAAAAATGAGTGGAGGATTAAGGTCGAGAAGAAGGTTGAGAATTTGAAAAAGACAGAGATATTAAGTAAGGGGTGTCCATTAATTATGTGACGTGTTTTTTCCAGAATACCGTGCAACAACCAACCCCCCCCCCCCCCACCCGTGCTGACCAACCTCATAGTTTTTTTTTTTTTAGCTCTCCCGCTTCCTAGGGCAATTATACCCCCCCTAAAGTCAGTATGAGTATCAGTTGTAGACCTTTTTTTTTTTTTAAGATGACCTGAGTTTTCTATTGAACTCCCCTCCCCCTGGTGAGATTTTGCTGTACCCACCACCAAATTTCATCTCATGTAATTTTGGACACCCCTAACTGTTTTGCTAATTCAGGGTGTAAATCAGCAAACAAGCTTGTGAGCTCAATTAAAAATAAGAACACTAAAAAAATTTGAAATTTATTCTAAGAATATTATAACAAAACTAAAAAAGCATAATGGGGCTGTTGAATATAATATTTGTTTAAAAAGCAGGATGCGACACTGGACCTTATCTTGAAATGTTATTTAGACTGAGTCTGGGTAATTGCAGCTTACCAGAGGACTGGAAAATTGTGATAGTACTACCAGTCTATAAAAGTTGGTGACAAATGGGATCAAATATTTGAGGCTGATTAAATTGGCAATGTGGTAGGTAAATTAATGGAGAGATTCATAAGCAATCACATCAGAAATTTCTTAGAGGAACGAATCTGGTTTTCAAACAACATGGCTTTAGGGAACGATATTCATGTGAATCTCAATTAGTGGGCTATATGCAACATATTTTGGAGGAAAAGGACAAAGCAGGTCAAATTAACAGCTACACTGCATCATTAAATGTGGAGTCCACTAACATTCCCAATTTTAGTTTGGTGTTGATCAAGAGACTATTAAATGTGTTTCCTACAGTGAGAGCATATCAAAATTCTATTTTCTTTCTACTGTTGCACAATAAGGCTAAACAACAACTGGGTTCCCTTTTCTTTTCTTTTAAATTTCATTCCTCCCAGCTGAAGGCTGGGAGATGGGCTGCTGCAGAGTCACAAAGACCCTTTTCAGCCTAACTATCCTACAGGGGTGGAAGTCGGCCGTAGCCTTTTAGGCTATCATCCTTTTCGACGTGTGTAACTGAAGAAAACCACGGAAACCCCAGTCACGATGGTGCAGTGATATTTATTTAGTGACTACCAGCATCCAAACTAACAACACATGCAAGAAAAACATGATAAATGCAACATGGAGACAGTGTAGCTACACTTTTTGCAGATGTTGCCACACTTTGTAGACATACAGTAGCACTTGTGTAAATGGTTCCTATGCTGCAATGTGTGTGGTTGGAGCAGGATGTTGTCTCAACATCCTGAGGATGATTAGAGGAGAACATGTGAAAATGAAGAGAATAAGAAGAAAACTGAAAGATGTTATTTATGAGGATAGCAAAATGAACCACTACTTATATTAGATGATGGTTTCATGGAGTGAGCAAACAAAAAAAACACAAGAACAGGAAAAATAATGAATATTTCAGGACCTGGCACTTCCTGAAATATTCATTGCATTTCCTGTACTTGTAATTTTTTGTGTGTTCACCCCATGAAACCATCATCTAAAGTAAGTGGTGGTTCATTTCGCTATTTTTTTTTTGGTAAATCCATTTGCTACTTAGCTCATAGTTACTATATATATATATATATATATATATATATATTGAACATTAGGATAGGATAAAAAAACCACCACTTACCAAAGAAGGGGATTCCAGCAGCGTTGGTATACGAACACACAAAGAATAGAATTTTCGAGCATGACTCTTCCTGAGTAGAAGTGAGATGGCTGCACGCAAGGGGCTGGCAGCCAACTTACGTACAGCATATATATATATATGTATATATATATAGATTGTTAGGAAACAAAGGCGCTAAAAGCGGATATATTGAACATTGGATAGGATAAAAAACCACCGCTTACCAAAGAAGGGGATTCCAGCGGCGTTGGTACACGAAAAAAACGCGAACACACAAAGAATAAAATTTTCGAGCATGGCTCTTCCTCAGTAGAAGTGAGATGGCTGCACGCAAGCGCTGCCAGCAGCCAACTGCGTGAGCCACAATTTCGGTGGCTAATGGTGGGGGAAATACATCATGGCAGGAAGTGAGGGAGGGGATAGAAGAGTACAGGCTGGAAAACGGAGATGAATGGCAAGTATAAAGCAAAACTGTACAAGGTCCTGACGCGGAAGGGTAGTAATCAAGTAATGGACACAAGTGGGGGGGGAATTAAAATGTTTAGTTGAAACTAAAACTAAAATTCGAAATCACAATCTATAAAGATAGGCTCTGGTGGGTGGTGGTTCTGTGAGGGAAGGTGGAAGTGAGGGGGATGGGTGGGAGGAAAATTGGTGCTATCTTAAATTTAGACCTGGAGATTGTCTGGTCCCCAGTTGGTACTGATAGGCCAGTTCCCACCTTCTAAGTTCTGAAATACTGCTTTTATCTGGGAGGACTCTGATGGCGCGGACTGAGAAACAGGTATTAAAATCGTTGGTGCCATGTATAGTGGCATGATGAGATACAGGGTGGTCAGGGTTCTTGGTATGTACTGATTGTCGGTGTCCATTCATTCTGATGGCTAGTGGATTGGTTGTGAGTCCGATGTAGGAGGCTGGGCAATGGTTACAAGTGAGTTGGTATATGAGGTGGGAGGATGTACAAGTGGCAAATCCTGTGATGGGAAAGCTTTCCCCAGTTACGGGGTTAGTAAAGGTGGTGGAAGGCGGGTGCATACTGCATAATTTGCAACGGGATCTGTTGCAAGGAAATGAACCTTGAGGCTGTCTTGCAGGCTGGGGGACCCCGTGCTTATGGACCAAGAGTTGGTTGAGGTTTGGAGGTCTGCTGAAGCAGGCTCTGGGTGGGTGAGGGAGGATTTTAGGAAGGAGGTTTCTCATCTCAGGGCAGGCTCGAAGGAAGTCGTAACCTTGTCTCAAGACTCGGTTAACGGATTCCAAGCCTGGGAAGTAACGGGTGATCAAAACAGGGCTATGGTGGGTTTTAGAGGATTGTGGATTGTTGATAGGTTGTGATGTGGCACGAGAAACCTGTTTGTGAACTAAAATTGGCGGGTAATTGCGGGAAATCAGGGCTTCAGAGATATTGCTGGCATATTGTTGAAGGGCTTGTTGATTGGAACAAATGTGACTGCCTCTAATGCCTAGGCTGTAGGGGAGGGAACGTTTGATGTGATGATGGTGGCAGCTGTCATAATGAAGGTACTGTTGTAGGTTGGTGGGTTTGATATGGACAGCTGTGTGTATATAGCCATTTGTGAGGGAAAGGTCGACATCCAGGAAAGTGGCCTGTGTATGGGAGTAAGTCCATGTAAATTTCAAGGAGCTGACAGTGTTAAGTTTATTGAGGAAACTGAGTAGGTTGTCTTCTCCGTGGGTCCAGATTATGAAAATATCATCAATGAATCTGACCCACAAGAGGGGTTTCAGATGGGCTGAAGTTATGAATGATTCTTTTAGGCGGCCTAGGTAGAGGTTAGCGTATGAGGGAGCCATACGAGTGCCCATGGCAGTGCCACTCACTTGGTGATAGATTTTCCCCTCAAATGAGAAAAAGTTGTTGTTTAGTATTAGTTCCGCCAAGGTGAGCAGGAAAGATCTGGTGGGGAGGCTATTGGGCGGACGCTGGTCTAGAAAATGTTCCAAGGCACTGAGCCCATGGCAATGGGGAATATTTGTGTATAAGGAAGTCACATCTACCGTCACTAGAAGGGAGTCAGGGGGAAGAGGTGTGGGTACTGTAGCCAGTCGAGAGAGGAAGTGCCGGGTGTCCTTGATGTGGGAGGGAAGCTGGCTGACAATGGGCTGTAGATGCTGGTCAACCAGGGCAGAGATACGCTCAGTGGGTGAGCCATATGCAGAAACTATGGGACATCCTGGGTTGCCAGGCTTATGAATCTTGGGAAGCAGGTATAGTGAAGGATCTGGTTGCCCCCCCCCCCCCAACTTCACCTGTACTTACACACATTCCGGTACAGGCAGTCCTTAGCCTTGACTGCCCTAGTGCTGCAACAATACAGTGACCTGGCCATCCAACACTCCAGACATCTTATATCTCTAAATAAAATACTGCTGCTGTCAACCCCACATGTCCTCCCTCACCTTCAACATATTTTGCAAAAGGCTGTAGAATCTATGGAGAGGCATGCTCAAAATCATCTAGGCAAATTGTCCACTCTGTATCTTTCCCATCTCAAAGCAGGACAACCTCTCCCCTGCAAATTACCAGGACACAAACCCAGGTGTCAACCACCCCTCATTTTCTCACAACCATCTATTGCTCAGCTAGTCAACATACCTCTACCACCTCCCTTAAAACCCACTCCTCACCCAGTCAGGCCGAATCAAGCTGCCAAACCCAAACTGGCTGTTATTAATCTGTCCTTTTCTCCGCTCTCAGAACCACAAATCTCAGTACTCTCCAAGGGTCTCACTTTCTCACCCACCCCCAAATTTGATCAGACCACCCTAGTACGTCACTCCTTAGCTTTCTGCCGCACACTCCGCTGGAGGTATCACTTTGCCTCAGAGATTAACAATATTGACAGTCAGAATGACATGGAGCCCAGTCTCCAAAGGTTCCAACCACCCTCAATTCTTGATCCACCACCTCTCCCACAAAACCACCCTCTCCAATTGTTTCAAGATCGTGTTTCCACCAGTTTGGCTTCTCCTAGTTTCGCAAAATCACTACCCTATGACACCAACCTGACTCGTGCAGAAACCAGGGCCATCAGGGAACTCTCCTCTGATCCAGACTTGATCATTCTACCGGCAGACAAGGGCTCAACTATGGTGGTCATGAACCGTTGTGACTATGTCAGTGAAGCACTGCGTCAGCTGTCTGATACCAACACTTACCGCCCCCTCAACCATGATCCCACACCTGCAGTGAATAATAAAATAAAAGTGTATATACAGGTTAGTGGACCCCTCCAAGGACTCACTCCCCATTCTGTCTCACTCCTCACTCCAAAAAAGCCACGCACACCTTCACTATACCTGCTTCCCAAAATTCATAAGCCTGGCAACCCAGGATGTCCCATAGTTTCTGCATATGGCTCACCCACTGAGCGTATCTCTGCCCTGGTTGACCAGCATCTACAGCCCATTGTCAGCCAGCTTCCCTCCCACATCAAGGACACCCGGCACTTCCTCTCTCGACTGGCTACAGTACCCACACCTCTTCCCCCTGACTCCCTTCTAGTGACGGTAGATGTGACTTCCTTATACACAAATATTCCCCATTGCCATGGGCTCAGTGCCTTGGAACATTTTCTAGACCAGCGTCCGCCCAATAGCCTCCCCACCAGATCTTTCCTGCTCACCTTGGCGGAACTAATACTAAACAACAACTTTTTCTCATTTGAGGGGAAAATCTATCACCAAGTGAGTGGCACTGCCATGGGCACTCGTATGGCTCCCTCATACGCTAACCTCTACCTAGGCCGCCTAAAAGAATCATTCATAACTTCAGCCCATCTGAAACCCCTCTTGTGGGTCAGATTCATTGATGATATTTTCATAATCTGGACCCACGGAGAAGACAACCTACTCAGTTTCCTCAATAAACTTAACACTGTCAGCTCCTTGAAATTTACATGGACTTACTCCCATACACAGGCCACTTTCCTGGATGTCGACCTTTCCCTCACAAATGGCTATATACACACAGCTGTCCATATCAAACCCACCAACCTACAACAGTACCTTCATTATGACAGCTGCCACCATCATCACATCAAACGTTCCCTCCCCTACAGCCTAGGCATTAGAGGCAGTCACATTTGTTCCAATCAACAAGCCCTTCAACAATATGCCAGCAATATCTCTGAAGCCCTGATTTCCCGCAATTACCCGCCAATTTTAGTTCACAAACAGGTTTCTCGTGCCACATCACAACCTATCAACAATCCACAATCCTCTAAAACCCACCATAGCCCTGTTTTGATCACCCGTTACTTCCCAGGCTTGGAATCCGTTAACCGAGTCTTGAGACAAGGTTACGACTTCCTTCGAGCCTGCCCTGAGATGAGAAACCTCCTTCCTAAAATCCTCCCTCACCCACCCAGAGCCTGCTTCAGCAGACCTCCAAACCTCAACCAACTCTTGGTCCATAAGCACGGGGTCCCCCAGCCTGCAAGACAGCCTCAAGGTTCATTTCCTTGCAACAGATCCCGTTGCAAATTATGCAGTATGCACCCGCCTTCCACCACCTTTACTAACCCCGTAACTGGGGAAAGCTTTCCCATCACAGGATTTGCCACTTGTACATCCTCCCACCTCATATACCAACTCACTTGTAACCATTGCCCAGCCTCCTACATCGGACTCACAACCAATCCACTAGCCATCAGAATGAATGGACACCGACAATCAGTACATACCAAGAACCCTGACCACCCTGTATCTCATCATGCCACTATACATGGCACCAACGATTTTAATACCTGTTTCTCGGTCCGCGCCATCAGAGTCCTCCCAGATAAAAGCAGTATTTCAGAACTTAGAAGGTGGGAACTGGCCTATCAGTACCAACTGGGGACCAGACAATCTCCAGGTCTAAATTTAAGATAGCACCAATTTTCCTCCCACCCATCCCCCTCACTTCCACCTTCCCTCACAGAACCACCACCCACCAGAGCCTATCTTTATAGATTGTGATTTCGAATTTTAGTTTTAGTTTCAACTAAACATTTTAATTCCCCCCCCCACTTGTGTCCATTACTTGATTACTACCCTTCCGCGTCAGGACCTTGTACAGTTTTGCTTTATACTTGCCATTCATCTCCGTTTTCCAGCCTGTACTCTTCTACCCCCTCCCTCACTTCCTGCCATGATGTATTTCCCCCACCATTAGCCACCGAAATTGTGGCTCACGCAGTTGGCTGCTGGCAGCGCTTGCGTGCAGCCATCTCACTTCTACTGAGGAAGAGCCATGCTCGAAAATTTTATTCTTTGTGTGTTCGTGTTTTTTTCGTGTACCAACGCCGCTGGAATCCCCTTCTTGGTAAGCGGTGGTTTTTTATCCTATCCAATGTTCAATATATATATATATATATATATATATATATATATATATATAGATTGTTAGGAAACAAAGGCACTAAAAGCAGATATTTTGAACATTAGGATAGGATAAAAAAACACTGCTTACCATTGATGAGGATTCCAGTGGCGTTGGTACACAAAAAAAAACACGAACACACAAAGAATAGAATTTTCGAGCATGACTCTTCCTCAGTAGAAGTGAGTTGGCTGCACGCAAGCGGCCGGCAGCTTAGCGCCTTTGTTTCCTAACAATAAATATATATATATATATATATATATATATATATATATATGCGAGTTTCTATCTTACATAGTTTAGGAGGTAAGTTTCACTTCAGGGGCACGAAGACTTTCTGGACACCCTGTACTTTAATAGGTGATTGGTTGACTTCCCCTGTCCTTTATTGATTTCATTCCAAAATGTATCCGAGGGGGTACCCAACAGAAACCGAACTGATGCTGTAAATGGCAGAGTTTTTGTAGTACTGTGTAGTGTGTAGTTCCCTTGTCCCCGAGTCAGTATACCAATTCTTGTCACAAGAGAAAGTTGAATTTGGCTTGTGTTAATTTTTTTTTTTGTGTGTGCCCACGATTTTTGCAATGACTTATTTTTACAAACAGTGCACTGCAAACGAAGTTTTGCTTCCTGCTCAGAAAAACTGGCACATAATCTCTTGAAATATAGAAACCTGTGTACAAGAATAATGAAAAAAGGGAAAACTCAAGTGTTTGAGTGGTTTTCTCATTTCAAAAGAGGTGAAATGTCAACTGATGAGCAACTCTGTTTTGGATGGCATTTAGCAGCCCGAACTGATGAAAATATCCGAAAAATTCGCAATATTATTCTAAAAGATCGACGACGTACAATTAAAGAAGCTGTGCAGCTGTCTGGAGTGAGTTGGAGCACATTTTAAGATTTGTGTATGAGAAGGTTAGCTGTGAAATGCATGCCTCATCTGCAGAATGCACATCAAAAACAAGATTGAATAAAATTTTCTTGGGGAACTAGCCGAGTTAGTTCATCGATCAAACACGACATTTCAGCGGTCACAATCTCTGTTTGATCAATGGACTAACTCGGCTAGTTACCTGACAAAGTTTTATTTATTTTCAATGCCGATAAAACCTCCAGTCTTATATAAAAACAAGATTGCTTGGAAGCATGAATGCTGCGTTTTGAAGGAAGAGCTCCAAAATGTTGTTACTTTTTCTTCAAGGTAATCATACAGTTATGACCCTCAAACAAAGTAACAATCAATCCAACGGCAGACTCTGAGGTAGCCTCACACCTAAAGCAAGACAAGTGAAATCAAACATCAAGACAATGCTGAAGTGTTTCTTCGATGTGTGAGGAGTTGTCCATCAAGAATTTGTTCCAAAAACCTTTGGACAGGACACTTGAAAAGATTGCAGAACAATTTGCAATGGAAAAGGCCTGATTTGTGACAGTCACGAGACTGGTTCCTCCATCAAGACAATGCCCCTCCTCACACAGCCCTCTCTGTGCACAGATTTTGGTCAAAAACTGCCACTACACCTATGCCCTCTCCCCCTTCCCTCTGTTCACCATACTTTTTACTCTCTCAAATGAAAAGACACAGAAGACTCATGACAGGAAAATGTTTTTCCTATATAGATGACGAGAAGAAGAAGAAAATGTTGGAGATACTGTCAAGCATCTCTGAAGAGGAGTATAAAAAATGTTTCAAACAATGGAATAAAAGAAAGGACAAGTGTATCAGTTCCAACGGAGAGTACGTTGAAATGAATTGATTGTATTCACTACAAAAATTAAAAATACGAATTAAAAAATCTTTTGGGTACCCCATCATAAAGTACTATTTTAACAACTGAATGTTGTAGGCTGTTCCTTCAATTGCAAGTTAAGAGATAGACGTGGCACTCAATGAGACTGTCAGGCTGGTAACTGGGTGCATGAGACCAACTCCAACACAAAAAATATATGCACTGGCAGGCATATCACCACCGAATATAAGATGGAGATGCTCAAACAAGAGACTTACCCAAAGCACCCAATGTACAATCAAATTATGTCTCCACCATGCCTCCGCTCACGGAGAAGTTACTTAAGAAGAGGTAGGGCACTAGATAGAACTCCAGAAGAAAGAATACTATCCTTATGGGAGGAGTTGCTTCCTGAACCTTCAAGGTATAGGGCCCAAGAAGAAATAGCCCCCGGGTGGAATGGGCCATACGAGAAATGGAAGACTTTGAACAGACTTAGGACAGGAGTATCAAGGTGCAGGAGCAACATGAAAAAGTGGAGATACGCGGATGATGACAAGTGTGACGGCGGCTACATTCATACACCAGAACATCTCCTCGAGTGCAGAGACATGGGTTTCATGTACCAAGATGAAGATCTGTCCTTAACCAATGATAAAGCGATCCAAGCAGCTAATTTCCGGGAAAATACAATGTGAAACAGACCCGACATGAAAAGTAAGTAATTGAAAGTTAATCAATTTGTATAAATAATTAATATAATGCCAATGCAATTGAATTTTTGTTCCTTTTTATTTTCCACGGAACACAGTTCACTCTATTTCCAGGAGCACCTTCAGCGGTTATATAAGGTCTGTCCCAAAACTATCCTACCTTCCTTCATACTGGTGTTATTCTGCGTCATTACACTGGTGGCATCCTTTGAACTAGTCTCCATTTGATTGAAGAATATGCTCCCAACAGCCTTTCCCCTTTGGAAGCAGTCCTGGAACTCGTTTTTTGGAATCACCTTTACAGCGTTCATCATATTAGTTTTGAGTACATCTTTTTTGTCAAATTGGTGTCCTTTGAGTGGCATTTTTAATCTTGGGAACAGCCAAAAGTCGCAGGGAGCTAAGTCAGACTGTTCGGAGGCTGGCGGAGCTGTACGACTTTGTGCTTTGTCAGATATTGTTGCAAGAGGTTCAATGCAACTTCAAGATAATATTCTTTGTTGATCGTGTGACCATTAGGAGCATATTCATAATTAAAAAACAACCAGCAACAACTTGGCACTGCTCTGACTTTGGTGCTCTATTTTCGGTCATGTCTCTGACGACAGCTTCCACTGCGAAGACAGTCATTTTGTTTCAGAATCATAATCATAAACCCACTATTTATCACCAGTTATAATCTTTTTAAGCATGTTTTCATCATTACTGACCATTTCCAAATTATCCTGAGCGATTTCAAAGCAAAGGTTTTTCTGCTCCACAATTAGCAATTCTGGAATGAATTTCGCACAAAAGTGAACCATTTGCAAATTTTCAGTTAAAATCTTCCAGACACTAGTTTTCAGTACTTCTAGATATTCACTGTTTGCAAGTCACACACATTTGATAATATCCATTGTTTATGTTGTCCAAGGGATCCCAGAGCGTGGGTTACTATCAACAGATGTGCAGCCATCTCTGAACCGCTTATGCCATTCTTTTATTTTTATTTTGCTCATACACTCGTCCCCAAATGTCATCTTCATCATTTCGATGGTCTCCGCACAACTCTTTTAGAATTTAAATCAAAATTTAAAGCAAATTTGTTGCTCCGATCTTTCCATCATTTTTTACGATAGCAAAATGTGACGAATGTACAAAACATTTTGTAAAAAAATGCACACTGCACATGAACTAAGGCGTCCCAATGACAACTGCGGCATCTAGCAAGTTCATTAAGCTTAACTGTTACCCTTCATATGGCACTAAAATTGTCAGGAGTGAAGATATGAAGGAAGGTCAGATACTTTTGGGACAGACATCAAATAAGTTACTATTTAATGTTTTGTTATGGGATAGTATATTAGAATATGTAGATTGGCTTCAATCTTGATGGGGTTAACTTAATATATTTAATTTTCCTCATTTATTTCTAACTTTTTCAAAATATATTTTTATTGACATGAATTCTTCACGGGTTTTCTGCTGGACAATCTCTTCTTACCACAACATTTTGGCAGCAACTTCCACTGCCTTCATGTCGGTGCTGTGTCGTCGCTGTGGCAGCTTCGATATGACATCTCACCTCATGAAGGCAGCAGAGGTTACTGCAGAAACGCTGTGGAAAGAAGAAATTATCCGGCAGAAAACCCGTGAAGAATTCTTGTCAGCCATATGCCCGGAAAAACTTAATTCTCACATCAGATATATTTTTATTCTAAGTTTGTGGAAGATGTATCGGTTTTGAGTAATATGATAGTCCTTTCTGGAAAATGGTTGAAAATATGTAGACATACTAGGCAAAACAATAGGAGTTTGCCCATTGGCTTATACTTATTCAAAGTTGTGGTGGCACAAAGTGGGACAATTTCATATCACTTCATTGTGTAGAGTTATAAATAATGTACCAATTGTAGCTATTTTAAATTTATTTTCTTGTCTGTATAATATTGCAGTTGCACACACAAGAAATCAGAGAACATTTGAAACTTATTTATTTTATCGTTAAACTTGCTCCTCGCTACAGAAGCAAGTTTCCAGACACTTCGTCTCCTCAGATTGCAGGTTTCTGTACAATTAAAGGTAGGAAAAATAGTAAATAATAATGTTATTTTTTTAATCCAGATTAATACTTCAATACAATTCATGCGCCATCCATCACTTGTGTAAGCGATACTCATACTATGCCTCGTCAGAGAGCTTATATTAACACTGTTAGTTCTGTGAAATTAAATAAATTACACTGAAAGGCATTATGCCTGTTCTATTACACAATGACAGTTTCACTATCACTATTATCAATATTAAAGCCGCAGAAATATGGTAATTTAATTCTACTTCAGCTGGAGAGTTCAAAGCTTTTTCAGTCATTATTTACATATTTAAGCATCCGAGAAGTAATCACATACCAGTCCACAATGTTTACTCTGTAGTTGTCACCCCATAAGAATCTCGTACCGCCACCTCTTGTTTCTTTAATCACAGCCAACCCCTCTGACATGCTCTCTTAGAGTGTTTGCAGAACTTCCAACGGAATTAATCACCATTCCCCTTGCATTCATTTAATGAATTTTAGCCACTCCTGATGAGTCTCCACCTGGAGAACCAATTTGTCCCAAAGATGTTTTATAACATTGAGGTCGGGCCTCTGGATGGGCCAGTCCAATTGGTGAACAATGTGATGGCATACCATTGCATTCTAGCACTTGGAATATGGCATCTGGAACTGTCATCCAGTAAATAACATAGATCCATTCCCTAAAAACGCTACAGTGTAGGGGGACTGTCATCATCTAGAATGTTAAAATAGTCCTGTGACTCCCTGCTACCATGAGCAAACACCATCGATCCTACGCTGAAGGCTATGGAACAGCTCTACACCATGACTCAACCACCATCAAATTTCTCAGATGGCACTATACGTTCTGACATAAGGCATTCTCTGGATATACGCCACACATCAATCACACGTCTCAGCTTTCAAAATTTGTTTTGAGTCACATTTGGTATTTATTCAAGCAGCCTCACCATCATTTTACCTTCAACTTTCTTTAAGGTTTGTACCGTTCTGAGGTTTCAAATCAATATTGACAAAGTGTTGAAAACAAGACACAATATAACACTAAGACTACTTAAACAATCCGAGTTTGACAAATGTTTCAACCAAAAGCAATGCCATAATTCTGATTTTATACTGAATTAGCCTTAAATGTGATTAGTATAAAAGCTTTAATAATATTTTTATAGATCTGAGAGTTTACAGTATAAAAAGTGGTAAACTATACCTCAGATTTTGCTGACTTGCTCATTGGCGCCATCTGAAACATTCTTCTAGAAAGATCTGCAACATCTGTTTGATAAGTTTTTATTTTCTTATCAAGCTGTTGAACAGGAAATATGATTTTATTTATGTTGAGACATTTTTCCCAGAATATATTTCAAAATATCTAAGTAATATATACAAGCCTATCATATTGGGTATAATTACAAATAGTTCTGAAAGACAATTCCAAAACTAAACAAAAAAACGTAGGTTATGTCAAACCGAAGAAATTAATTCTGCGTGCTGCATTGTCATGGATAGGCTACCATTCATAGGAATGTAAGGCCTCATTGCAAAGCCAGCAGCAATCACCGAGTTCCGAGATGCTGTGCACGATTTCTTGAAAATACAATTTTTGTCGTGAATACGTTTTTGAGAGTCACCTTCTTTATAGCCTAAAAGACTTTCTGCTATAAGGCCTCAATGTAATTCTTGCAGTTACTTTTGATTTCGCTGTTAAACTATTATTAACAGTTTTATTTTTACCAGGTAACACATATATTTATCATGGTTATTCTTTATATCTATGGATTATAAAATACCATACTTATACTGATTCAGCTCCTGTAATAAATATTACTTGGAATCAATTAAAAACAATAAAGTTTAAAAATGATTAAAAATAAACAAAAAATCCTGCAAAGTTAAAACAAGCTTCTCACATCAATGATTTTAAGTGCTTAAAGATGTTGTAATGAATAAATATCCCCTCCATCATGTTAAAATAAAAACACGTCATATGACATTTTCAATTAACAGATATAAAGAATAATCTCCAATTCGTTTAGCTATACTATGGTAAAAATAAAATGTTATGGGAAACTAGTACTTGCATGCAACATTTCTTAAGCAACTGAAATAATGACGACACAAACTAATAGTTGTGGGTATTTTTGCTGTAACGTTTTGAAGGAATATTTATTTATGACAAAAACAATTAGAAAAATAAGCTCTTCAATATAAATTATTTTGTCACTTTTTTTGTGTGGAATAGTTACAAGCACACCCACAAGCAAAGCTGAGCTTACCTCAGCTAGTGAGAGACCAAAAGAATTGATGTGTTCAGTAAATTTACTAGCTATAAGAACTAGAATGGCTTCAACACTTTATTCTGACAATGCTAGTTCTACAAAACATTCAGAAAATCAGCAATGATCAAAACAAAGAAGATCGACACCTTTATGCGCATTAAAAGGTTTATGACTCATGTACTTAGATTGGAGAACACAGATGGAAAAGATCAGATTGCAGAGTTTGATTTGTTATGAGAAAAGATAAATTATAGAAATTATATCTGTATAAGTGTCAAAAATGATTGAATGTTTATCTTTTGTAAGAAATAATGTAATAAAAGAAAAATGACTTTGTTAACCCTAACCGTACAACAAAACTGTGGAACAAACTTTGTGCATTGTGTCGATGATTCTGTTTTGTTTCAGTCTTTTTGGCAGTCACTCATTACTTAAAATTATTCATTTGAAAAATTGTATACTGCAATTAAAAATAAGGACAGGGAAAGCGGACATATCACCAGGGGCATACAAGAGGAGACGAGCAAACACAGAAAAATCCTAAAACGCTTTACAATATTTTGATATGTAAGCTGATTCAAGGAAACAAATGAGAAATATGGTGAAGGGATTTGTATGCACACAAGTGTCTCACCAAATGACTCAACACAGGACTGACCATATGAAATTCAATTGGTTGTTTGGAAGAAGGTGAGTATTTGTCAACCAAAATGCTTTTGAAATTGAATGGTCTGCTGAAGCATTTCATGGGGATATGGGGAGAAGGATTCACACTTCCAGAAATAAATGTAAGATGTCAATGACAAAGGAACTCGAGACCCGGAGAGAACTGGATGATGAATACAGAATTATGGTTACTTTTTAGAGGTGTGATAATCTTAATTCTTTTCCTCACAGCTAAAGAATACTGTAGAAAATAAGTAACTTTTTAAATATGTTTTCTTCATAACAAATCTGACTATACTATTCAGAGCAATACACTGAGAGATAATATTCAAAATCTGTAGCACCTTTCCCATACTGATCTAAGCCTCAATACTTGGAACCGATGTGGGACAGTATCAGCCATTTTTCATCATTTTTATGCTCGTTTTATTAAATTCATATTCCATTCTTCTAATTGCTGTTTTTGTTTCTGAATAAAGTGTTAAATCAGATGAGGGCAATTTAATGTTTCTCCACGTTATAATGTATCTTGAAAACATTTTTGTCCCCTTGCTAGTTAGATAATGGAATTGAGGGAACACAGTTTAAAATTACTCACAACTGAAATTTTCAAGCATTATTAACTCATTATTAAAAAATTTACTACTATTTTCCTATCAGTTAGGTATACTATGTGAGCTTTTTGATAAGATTTTTAATCACAAATTATTTACTTATTATCAATATTTATGTCACAATCATAAGCTTCAAAATAGTTCCCATCAGATATACTTGTAAACCACTTGGAATGCACACTTTAGGGTATCCTCACACTAAACAACAATTCCATCTTTATTTCCTTTACAGTCATGAACAGTCATTAATCCACACAACAGCAAGGACATACAAAAGAAATCACAATGCCCTACACAACAATATCATTTTGACATTTGCATGGCAGGATATCAATAAACCATTGATGACGAATCATACAAAACTTTATCCTATCTTCACAATTGTCTAACATCACTGCTCTCTCACTAACTCAAACGATTTTTAATAATTTCTTTTACAATAATACAGGAATAATCTAAGAAATACTCTTACAACAATTTTTTTTTTTTTACCTTTTCAAGCTCTTCTACTATCTCTATATTCTCCCTTTGTTCCCTCTGCGCTCGCTTCAAAAATGATTTAGCCTGATCAAAATCCCCCAGAGCCATCAAGGCCCGACCATAGCTGGAAAACAGAAAGGTGGTACAAAGAATTAAAATTTATATCACTGTAAATTACCTATAACAGTAAACAAGAATAAAAACAACCATATATACTTGCAGTTTAGAGAAAATGGAATGAGTTCACTTTGTGATGTGTGAAAAAGTCCATGAATTAGAATAACTACAAGACATTTCCCACACCAGATGCTAACCTAATCTCATGTATCATATAACTTGTGTAGGGTGTGGCAAAAGTCCCTTCCTTTTCTTTTGGTTCACTTGTAGGAAGTCAAAGAGGAAAATACACTAGAGGGAGGGAAGTTTTATTTACCAGCTTCAGTAACCATCATGCTGTGGATGTCATAGCAATGTGCATTTGTTGTGGAAGCATTTTACAAAATGTGGTAGCTTAAAACCGAAAAAGCATAACCTTATGGGTACCAATCTTGTGACATTACGGAAATATTTTTTAAAAAATAACATAATATTTAGCTCCTTGAGCAAGGATTAAAATTAATAATATATACTCTTGGAGAAAAGCAAGATGACATAGGCTGCTATGGAAATAAATACTCAAGAGATGTTGGCTATCAGTGTAGATCGTGTGCTTGTGATTATCATTGCCTAAAAGAACCTGCATCTTCGGAGATTACTCGTTTTCGATGTAATTCCTAGTGGATTAAAATCATATACAATAACTGTTTGAATCGAAAGAACTGAATTATTTATAATTATAACTACTTCACAAATCATCGATAGCATCACAATCTATAGATCAAATGGTCCTGAATTGAAAATGCAAGAAGGAAGGCAACACAGTGCTCAAACTCTATAAAACATCGAGGTAATTACTAATTAATTTCTGCAGTCTCCAAAACAATATGTTTGCAAAGATGCTGAAGCCCTTTGGTTGTCTGATTGGAAAATGCATAAAATTTTACACAAGGACTTTCAATTTCATCCATACAATATGATTGTTATTCACAAACTGTCGTACTCTGCCAGCCCAATGACACGTGATACAAGAAGAGATTGCTAGTATTCCTCCAGAAATATTGGTTAAAGTGATTGAGACTTCAGAAATCGCATTCGGCAATGCACTCATAACAAAGGGCACCACTTTATGTGATCAAATGAAAAAAAAAAATGAAAATTGTAAAACATGTAATGTAACATCCCATTATGTAGATTTCATTTATGTATTTTCTTTATTTTGCATCACTCTTTAAATAAGGTAAGGAGTTTTGCCGTAACCTGTTCATAAGACTGTTTTCGACCTCTGACACCCTCGGCACAATTTTCTGTGGCCAAAAAAACTTCAAACTTTGGTATTTTTTCAGTTTTTCGTCTATACCTCCTTCATGGTGAGACCTAGCAAGAAATACTTTATTTAAAATTTGAAAGAGGACAAAATTTCCTACAACTTTTGAAGCACAAAGTTTTTTTACAAACTCAAAACCAAGCGAGCTACGGTTCTTCACAAATCAGCAAAATTTCACTTTCCTAACAGTTGAGTTTCCGCCTACTTTGTCGCTCTAAATGACCGGGAAGTCCCTTTATATATAACGGATTTATATGTGTATTTTTGCATGACGTAGTATATATATATACTGCACTTTGATTCTTCTTCTTCTGGTCTCTATCTGTTCCAAATTTCGCAATCATCTTGGCTGTTTTGTATCTGCTGGTTGATGCTCGGATTAGCTCTGTAGTTATCTTGGTGATCCATGAACTCAGATTTTTTAGCCACGAAGTTCTTCTACTAGCACTTCCCTTTCCTGGTATTTTCTCCTGGAGAACAGACTGCAGGAGTTCATTATGGCTATTGTTCCTCACGATGTGGCTAAGGTACTGTAGCTTCCGTGTTTTTACAGTGGCCAATGTTTCCATATGTTTTTTTCATTTTACGGTGCACTTCAGCATTTGTGGTGTGGTCTGTCCATGGTATTCTCAACATTCTTCGATACAGCCACATTTCAATAGCTTCTAACCTTTTACTGATAGTTTCCGTTTATGTCCAGGTTTCAACGTCATGCAGGAGGACAGGGAACACATAGCAGCACTTTGATTACTGATGGTCAATTCAATAATCAATCATGTGGCAATATTGGCCAGGAGATCCTGAAGGACCGTTTGGCCGCCAGGTGACAGTATTTTCGATTTGCTGCGCAATGTACCCCTTTGTGGCTATATAACATCACCAGGTAAAGGTACTGGGTATAGGGAACCAATAGCTTAACATGGAATCTGAATCACAGAAGCGTTCTAACTTAGTCCATAATACGCAGCAAGCTGTGGCAGAGCTGATAGTCCGGTTAATGGCCTTTGAAAATCACAGCTGAAACCAGGATTTCGATCTCCAGTTAGACACCTTAACCACTGAGCTACCAGGCCGCTCTATTACTTATGGTATTTGTACCAGTTTGCTAAAATGAAGACTTATTTTTTTGGTACAAAGTTTTTTACCCAGTCGTAATAAGTTAAACACTAGTCACAAATCCATTTCTTTTCCATTTGGATGGTTTTGAAACATTGTTTTCCGTTTGAATTTGCTCCGTACTTCAAGGGAACATAATTTTCTGTATATGAAGCAATTACATCTCTTCAAGATGCAACATATAACATAAATTTTTTTGTTGTGGATGGAGGATGCCTCCTGCATAAGGTTATGTGGCATGGAAGTGAAAACTTTGGTCCCACCTGTGGAAAATATGAAGCCTAATTAAGAATGCACAATGGATCCAACATCACAATTATATTTAATGGATACTGAAGTGATGCTGCGTAGATAGGAATAAATTCATCTGAACGATTTCATTATTCAAAAACATCATATACTTCAGCATACATAATTTTGAGTGAGGACATCCAAGTTCAACAGGGAAAATAAGATGCAACAAAATCCGACAGTGTGATTGATAATTCTTAGTGAGTGTATTGGCTGTCTCGTTCTGCTAATTGGCCTTGGTAACACTTACAAGAAGGTGTACTTCTATAAACCAGGAAAAGGTAAGGAAGCAGGTTTATGGTACTCAATCACTTGCTTCAAGTTGAGTCCACACATATCTTCTTCATCCATGCATTTACAGGACGTGATACAATATCAGCATTCTTCGGCTATGGGAAAGAAAAATTCTGCTGCCTCATCTGAAAGTAACATGCATGCTAAATTCTCAGCACTCCTGGCCTCCAGAAACTAGCATCTAGAGAACATGCAGGGGAACAGCTCATCTTGGAATGGTACAGGCAAATTGCTTTTGCAACGTTGGAAGGTTCAGATACGAAATGTTTACAAAATTTGCCCAAAAGATGCATTCAACCTAGCACAGTTGCCACCAAAATCAGAAGCGGTAATGTTTCACTCAATAACATGTACCACCAAGTGCAAGCAAGATTGGGTCAAGAAACTTACTCATTGCCACAAGATGAAGGAAAAGCTCGTCCAGCCTTATTCCAGTTATAATAATCAAAGACGCTGCACCTGAGTATATTCTGAAGGTTGTATCATGTTCCTGCAAGAAACCTTGAACTCCACCATGCAGCAAACCAGGACTGCACAATTCTAAAAGAGGACATTGCTTAGCTGCGACAATCCAAAGAAATTGATTTATGGACAATTTTTAACTTATTAAGAATTTATTATGACTTAATAACTTTGTGCCATAACAATATGCATTCTTTTCCGCTCTGTTACCATCAGTAATAGAGCAGTCTGGGAGGTCAGTGATTAAGGCTTCTGACTGGAGATCAAAATACTGGTCTTAGTTGTGATTTTCAAAAGTCATTAATCTGACCAGCTCCACCACATCTTGCTGTGTAATATGAAGTAAGTCAGAACACTTCTGTGGTTCTAATTCCATGTTACACTGTAGGTTTCCTATACCTGGTACCATTACCTGGTACGGTTGGATAACTACATAAGGGCGCACTGCGCAGCGAATCAAAAACACTGTTACCTGGCCGAACAATCCATCAGGATCTCCCGGCCAACAATGCCATATGATTATCAGTGATCTGTCACACAGAAATACGTCTTTTATAAAAAGTGTGAGGTTTTGCTGACTTTCGAAAAACCATAGATAACTTAGTTTTGAATTTAGAATAAAGCTTTGTGCTCCAAAAGTTGTAGGAAATTTTGTCCTCTTTCAAATTGCAAATAAAATATTTCTTGTTAGAACTTATCAGGAAGGAGGTATAGAAGAAAAACTGAAAAAAGTGTGAAAATGTTTACTTTTTAGCCACAGAAAAATGTGGTGAAGGTGTCGGAGGTTGAAAACTTGGTTTCTGCATACTCTCGCCAATATATACAAGATAAGAAAAAAAAATCTTCTATGCAATATACTGCCAGGTAAAACTATCCCATTACTGGACTATATGTATCAATTTTGTTTCTCTTTTTAAATTTATGTAGCCATATTTTCATTGCTTTTGTCCCTACCTGTCTGTGTTTTAACTAGAATTTAAATGCTAATTGATTACTTGAACAAAGTATTTGAAAGAAAACTTAAAAATGTAAATATGATTTTTAAAAACACTAACTGAATTGATTAAATATGAATGCTCACAATAGATCAGTAACATAACTGGCTACCTACCAAACAGCCCTACCTCCTTCTTCTGACAATTTAATCAGCTAGTTCTTAGCTTGCTACAGAAAGATCCGTAGTAGAAAATTTAAAACTGATTGGTAATTCTATGTGGTTAGTATACACCACAAATTTTTGCATTTAAGCACAGAATTTTAATTGCTGGTATGCTAAAAATCTTTAATATTTTTTTTTCATTATGAAACAATAATAGGATAGAACAAAAATAAACTAAAAGTAATATTAACACAGAAAAAAAACTAAATACTTTCCACATAGCACATAACAGTTAAGCTCAAAATACATAATCTATTAAACCTACAGTCCAGAGGTCAATACTTCAAGAGATTGTAGTTTAGCACTATCAAAAACTTTATTATACTTTCACAATTCTTTAATACAGATATTAAAAAACATCTTACTATGTAAACAATGATGATACAGGCAGCTCATCTATATCTATAAAACGAAAATCGGAAATATTGGTCATATAAAAACTCGGAAACTACGGGGCGGATTTCGATGGAGTTTTCACCATTTTAAAGCTTAGAATCTTAATTCACTTGTCTGGCATGTCTTATGTTTCAACGTTAAATAATGTAGGAGCATTAAATGAAATTCTGAATGTATGGTGAGAAATTCCACAGGAGGAATTACTAGATGCCGCATACTCCACACTAAACACACAACACAATGTCTCACCATAGCCTTTAATTAAAGCAATAAGATAACTTACAGTAATAACTATTTTGCACACTAAACAAAACTTTAAGTATTCTTTCTTTTAATTCGATATATTTAATTTTTAAAAGCCATAGCTTGAAGTATTCTTTCCTTTAATTCGGGAAATCAATTTTTAAACAACATAGATAGCCGTAAAAACAACAGAGATTTTCTTTAAGCACGATCTCTGGACAAATCTCTGGCCTTCAGCATTAGTCTTCTGTTTACGATAATATTATTCCGGGTTCACTTTTGATATTTTATCTGCAGAGTTAAAGGTTTTTTTTAAAAAATTATTATTATTATTATTATTTTTTTACTGCTTAACGTCTCCTATAAAAACTAGGTCTTTAGAGACGGGAAAGGATGGGGGGCAAGGAATGGGAAGGAATTCGGCCATGGCCTTTTGAAGGAAGCATCCCGGCATTAACCTGGAGTGATTTGGGGAAACCATGGAAAACCCAAATCTGGATTCCCGGACGGGGATTCGAACCGCCGTCCTCCCGAATGCGAGGCCAGAACGCTAGCCGTTACACCACCACGCTCGGTGGAGTTAAAGGATCTGGAGTTTCGAGCCACAAGTATATCCATTTACTTCGCAATTGAATCAAATGTGAATTTTTAACATAATCTAGAGTTGTTCAGTAATGTAGTAAGCTTGATATACATGAATATTTTCGGACGAATGAAAATAGTATACGTGCAAATAAACTTCAGTGCACCAGTTTCTTGGTAGGGGGCGGGTGAATGTAAGTTTGCTTTAATTCTGAAAAAGTTGGCGCATATTTTATGAAACTTTGTACAAATGTTTTGCGGGAATAAAAATAGGGTACGGCTAAATCTATGCCAACTATACCGGGCAAAGCCGGGAACTCCGCTAGTATGTTATATGCCGGGATGCTCTTTGATTCAGATGCAATGGTTAAATGGCATAGAATACTCAACAACCTGCAACTCTGTCATGAAGTGGTAAGACATGTTTACTATATTTATACCTACTCAGCATATTAGTAAAAGTCATGCTTTTTTAATTCTTATTCTGCAGTTCCATGAAGTTGATGCAATAAAGGTTGACAATTATATGAACTTCCAAGATAATCAGTACTACCACCACCATTTATACAATATTTTTAAGACTGCAATGTGGCCAAACACCTTAGTATTTGATCAGTTACACATTACATGCACAATAAGTGTTTTGTGTTTTCTTCTTAGTTGTGGCGGTTAGGTTGAAATACAGCCTGGATCAGAAGAAAAACACAAGGAATAGTGTACGTGTAAATAAACTTCAACCCACCCTTTTCTTGGTAGGGGGCGGATGAATCTAGGTTTTCTTTAATTTTTCTAATAGTTGGCGCGAATTTTATAAACTTTTTACATATGTTTCTCATTGCTTGAATAAAAATAACCAACTATACCGGGCAATGCTGGGAACTCTGCTAGTGGTCAATAAATGTGCTATTCTTAAGCCAGCTTTAGTTGCTGCATCATTATTATTTTTTACTTGGAAGAACAGATTTCATTGTGATGAAGCATTCTATTTCAAACTTTCCAATCTTATTTGGAGACCATCAGACATGTTAAGAACGGATTTCAATCTCCTATATATATATGTTGAAGGATACATAGGATATATGTCTGTGGTATAGTCGTTTCTCCAAATGTGCCCCAGTTTTTCAGATATTCGCATGCAAAGAAACAAAAAATTCTAAATATCCTCGATATTCTAAATTATTGACCCATGTCATCAAATGGCAGCATGGTCTATGCGATAGGGTGTTAGTTTCATAATTTTCTGACCAGAGTTCAAATCCCCGCAGAATCAAATATTTTTATCTTCAGAAATCGTCAAGATTGACATTTTTATTAATTCATTTACATACTTTTATTGTGTGAAATAATATTTAAAACAAATCATACTAACCACAATTCAGCGTCATTTCTTTTTCCTGATTTTTTTTTTTTTTTAAATGAATTTATGGGTCTACCAACGGATTGTCTTTTCACAACACAAATTGGCCGTACACCACTAAAGACCTCATTGCAATCATACGTCATGAATCTCTATTCTTACATTATTTTTTTCACTTTTTGTTAACTAGTTTATTGTTTCAGTGGGTTTTCAATTGAAATAGTTACTATCATTTTATTTATTTCATCTTCGTCGTTTATTTACTTGTATATCATCAAAAGGTATTTTAAACAAAATACATAGCATTGGGAAGAAAGAAAAAAAAAAAAAACTTTCTTCTACACTCGATCTGTTCCAAAAACGGGTGTGTGTAAGTGGTAGAAAATAAAATAGTAGGCCTATCCATGACAAAATGGACCTCAACAATGAAATGGAAGAACAAGTGACAAATGATGATAAAGATTGCAAAATGCTTGTCAGATTCCAGTTTACGAGCAGATTCACCTCGCAGCAATTTCATTGGGTATGGGCGAGGCATATTATGAAGCCATTGTTGATATATTGGCTGAAATTATGTTTGGTGTATCTGTTATAAGCAATGTGACTTGTTTTAAATTTTATTTCATGCAGTAAAAGTTTGTAAATGAACACAGTTTTTCTCGGCATTGAGAATATAAAAATTGTTCTCGGGTGACTAGCCGAGTTAAATGAGTGTTATAATTACATAATATTTCGGCGCTCTGATTCACTGACACCATCTTCTGGTGAAGTGCAGTCGAGGAGTCTGGGCTGGCTCAGAACATCCAATGTTCTCGACAAACTTCACCAGAAGATGGCGTCAGCGAATCAGAGTGCAGAAATATTGTGTAATTATAACACTCATTTAACTCAGCTAATCACCAGAGAACAATTTTTATATGTAAATGAAGTTTAAACAAAATAAAAAAGTAAGGCTTGACAATATCTGAAGATAAAAATGAATAAAAATATTTGATTCTGCAGGGATTTGTACTCGGTTTCAGGAAAGTAGGAAACTAACACCCTATCGCATAAACCACACTGCCATTCGATAACATGGGGCAATAATTTAGTATATAAAGGAAATATAGAACTTTGTTTCTTTGTATGCGAATATCTCAAAAACTGGAGAAACGACTATACCACAGACATAGATGATTTGTACCCTTCAACATATATGCAGGAGATCGAAATCCGTTCTTAACATGTCTGATAGTCTCCAAATTAGTTATTGTTCCATTTTTGTGAGATTTATTCTGTGTCATGTGCTTAGTTTGTTAATGATGACCTAAGTTATACTCCATTTGTGCAGATATTGTGTTATTATATAGTTAAGATAATACCTAGTCATTTAATTCTTTATCAAAACAATTCACACTCCAATCTGCTTTAAAATAATCACGTTCAAATCGACTTTTTCTTCTTATGGTCTTCATTGTGATATCACAACTGTAGCAGTAAATAAATTCACAATAAATACATTATTGCTGAGTGCCAAAAAAAGACAATATTAGTGTGTTACTGAAGCAAAATGAACAAAATGTGACATTCCACTCTTTGCTGAATGCTACTTGCAAGTAGAGCCATTCATTACTAAAATCTTCCCAAATTGTCTATCCGCCACTGCATTACAGTGCACGATGGAGATACCATACTGCCAAATAGCTTCGACAGTGGCACATCCTATTATATAAAACGCTAACGTGGCGTCATCTATAGCTGCTACACGTATTGGCTACAGAACGGTCACGTGACAGCCGTCACTCGCCAATCAACAGCCACCATATTGCATTCCATTCCTTCCTTCATGTTGCATTGTGTTTATTTACTACAGTTAGATGCAGAAACTCGTGTAAGGAGAATGGTGTTCAATGTTTATGTTATATTATTTGTATCAGTTATACGCCAAAATTCATGTAAGGAGAAGGGATTCAATATTTACGCTATTTTATCTGTGTCAGTTATAAGCCCTAGGTTAAACCATAACCTAAGATTTTTTCGGCAGACGGTAAGAAACTGTGAAGTGTATTTAAAACTTGGAGAAACGTAATGATGTATTGGTCAAATAAATAACAGTTATCCGTTTTAGAAATTATAGTCTACGTGATCTTAAGTAAAATGCGTTTATTTATGCAAAATCTAACCAAATACTCTGATAATCTAACCAGAGTAACGTATTCATATAACAGAATATATCATTAAAAATGACTAATTCGTTTCTCCTTATAAGCTTTTCCAGAATAAATTCTTACTACCATTATATATGATACCATTAGTTTTTGATTCATGTGTTAACTATTAAATGAGATTTAATATAAACTTCTGATTACATTTAAACAGTCAAGGTTATAAGTGATATGACACTCGGAATATAACAACGATATTATTGCCGCAAAATAGCAGTGAGCAGAGATATTAGAAATAAGGAGAGCAGGGAAAAAAATTAATTCGAGGCAATTATGTGTCACAAAGTTACAATTAGTACGTTCGTTTAAATTTACATATTGCTTTTTATTTATCAACGACAACCAGATGCAAAAATTCATGTGAGGAGAAGGATATTGTATGTGTACGTTATATTACCTGTATCAATAATGAGTACTAGGTTAAAACACAACCTACGATTTTTTTTTTTTTTTTTTTTTTGGCCGGAGATAAGAAACGATGAAGTTTATTAAAAACTCGGAGGAAGTTTACACGAAATGTACGAATCACGAAATATATCATTCAGATAAATGGCAGTTATCCGTTTTTGATATTATACTTCCCGTCATTTCAAGTAAAATAATGTAAATAAATCGGTATTACTGGAGATCGCGATTCTGCCAGGAATTGCTGTGGTAAAATGCAAGAATCCTCTAGAAATATTTTCCGTAGTACATTTAACTGTATTATGCCCGTCCAGGATGTATTATAACCTAATTTCTGCTTGAAAATAAAGTCTACAGGCTGTATTACAACGGAATCACTGCTTAAAAACAATATATCTTGCGATTGACTACAGCATTTTAGAGTAGTAGAAGTTATGATTTTCGAAAGCAATATTAATGGAGGGTTGTGGTTAAGTTGACCAGAAAGCCCACCCACACATTTGATTACAGCGTAATTTCTCTCCGAAATCAGTTTTACATACCAATTAAACTGCTTTCATATGCGCCAAGTTACTGAAGGTATTAATAAATGCGGGTGAACGTAGTTCGTACCTATCGTGCTGAAGTGTGCCTGGACTAGGAATAAAACTGATATTACATGGATAGCAAAAGTTTCTGGATTCCTAATTTATTTTTCATTTTATTGGTTCTATACATCCGCCCTCATTAATTCACTAGAAGTTACTACTGTATTGCTGTGTAGAACATTAATCAAATCAAGGCCACTAGCATTATCTAATAACAATCCCGTATAATTAACCAACTGCAAAATAATAATAATAAAATGAACTGCCAGAATATGGCGTTCAAACCGTCATTTTTGACGGGCTAGAAGCTACTTCTGTAATAAATTTGTAGTACCTAGGTGACGGATCTTTGCTCGGCGTCTTTTGATTTCTGTTCAATATAAAAGTTTGATTATAGTAAAAGGCTTGAAGACTTCCTAGTCATTTTGAGGTGCACAGTTCTTGTTCTAACCAAGGAAAAGCTTAAATAACATCAATAGGCTTACAGGTATGTGAAACTTCTAGAAATGAGGTTCGAGCCGTTTCTGAAAAACCAAACACAAGAATTGCTCTTTTTTTTGTATAATCATGTTACAAACTTGAAAAATCAAAACTTTATCTACACATGAAATTTCATCCAAATCACTAGATCATTTCCGAGATCGTCTGGTTTACCACCTCATAAATTGCTTTTAAAGAAAAATGCTATTATTGTGGTAAATACAAATGTCAATGCTAATTCGGTATTAATTAATGGTGTAAGATTTGTGGAAATTCACTTAGGCAACATCATCATCAGTCACTCTGATTAAACTATGCCCATACCTCGCAGTGACCTCACATCTTCTGATGAACCATGCATTTCCAAATGATAAGAAAACAATTCCCAAAAGAAGTAACCTTTTTTATGAACATTAATAAAGCACAAGGTCAGACACAACAAAATGCAGGATTGTATTTATCTCAACCTGTTTCTTCGTATGGACATCTGTACGTGGCTTTTTCACGAGTTTGTAGATTCATTAATATTTATTTTTGTGTTAAAGACACATATTGTCAAAAAGTCAACTAAAATCACATTTATAACTGCTAATATTGTTTTCAAAGAAGTTCTGTAAGTAAACAAGATTGAAAAAACGACATGTGACAAAGCCAATATTTTTTAAACATTTACTTTTAAAATGTTTTACAATTAAACATATAGTATTTAATAATGACGTCTTTTTACACTGAAAGTGATATTTATTAATACTCTTCAGAATAAATTACTTTTCATTAAGAAATACTTGCATTTACTTATTTCCACATTATTATATTACCATTTGGTGACTGACCACAATACTACTTGCATGGGTCAGCTAGTGTACAAAAATCATTCGTTTAAAGTTATAACAGTTCCTTGCTGTAATCAAAGTGAACTTAACTAACATCAGCCCAGATTACTGGTACCTGAAACATACGGGAGAATTGCTATCTTTTTATAAAATTGCATTTTAGCAGAGAAGACACCTTTTTAGGTAAAAAAAAAAAAAATCGAGTTATCTAAATATGAAATTTTATCCATAATCATCCAAATCGTTACAGCCGTTTCTGAGATTCAATATATATATATATATACACACACACACAAGAATTGCTCATATAAAAAAGATATAAGATAAGGGCTCTAGACATGAAATAATATTGTATAATTAAAAATGATGGTTTATTTGTAATTTTTCTATGATAATAACTTATTAATTTTCAGGCTGAATTGTAACAGGTGGCAGGCCAGATTTGGCTCAGAGGCCGTAGATTGCCGACATCTCATTCAGAGCAACTAGTGGTTGCCAATGACAGTTCCAAGTATATTAAAAGGCTAACAACTATTTTCCAAAAACAACCATTCCTTCTAAACTTCCAAGATGAAAATTCCCATCTCAATATACCCTTCAACCAGACATCCAACTGAAATTAACATCTCTTACCATTCTACCATTAATAAACCTATAATTTTCTTTTTAGCTTTTATAAAGGTCTAAATTAAGTTTTTTATGTATTTTATTTATTTATTTATTTATTTATCAATCTTGTTCCATGGATCCCTGCTGAGGAAGTACCTCTGGGATGTGAAACATGTCATTGTTGATACATATACACATAATATGAGTCATATCATAGTAAATATATATATATATACATATTTTACAAATACAAGAAATAATAATAAACATACATTTTTGCAACTGAGTTTTGCAAACGTCATAATGAGTTCAATTAATTATTTTCTTCAAATTCTTGAATGGAGTAGAAGGAGTTGCCAATAAGATAATCTCTAAGTTTTTGTTTGAATACATCTTTATTATCTGAAAGCTGTTTTATACGATTAGGTAGTTTATTAAACAGATGTATCCCAGAATAATTAACTCCTCTTTGTACTAATGACAGAGATGTTTGTGTTTTATGCAAGTTATTTTTGTTTCTTGTATTGAAACTGTGTACCTGTGAATTAGGTGTAAACAGGTTAAAATTTTCTATGACAAAGCTCATGAGAGAATATATATACTGAGAATACATTGTAAGAATATTGAGTTTCTTAAAGAGTTGTCTGCAAGAAGTTCTTGGTTTTACCCTACACAGAAACCTAATAGCTCTTTTCTGTGCTATGAAAACTTTTTTACTTTGTGAAGAGTTTCCCCAAAAAATTATGCCATATGACATTACTGAATGAAAATATGAGGAGTACACCTGTTTCATTAATTCTAGATCTGCTGTTAGAGAAAGTGTTCGTATTGCGAAGGTGGCACTACTTAACTTTGCCAGTAGTGTAGTGATATGATCATGCCAACAGAGTTTCTGATCTATTTTGATACCAAGAAATTTTATACTCTCTGTTTCTAAGATTGTGTTGTTTTTATAGTTTATACATATATCTGGCTGTGCATAGTTTTTTGTTTTAAACCTAATATAATGTGTTTTTTCAAAATTTAATTTTAATGAATTTGCCTTAAACCAATTTGCTACTACTCTAAGTACTTCATTTACATTAAATTCTATAGTACTGTTTGGTGTTTTACGCACAGTCAGGTTAGTGTCATCTGCAAATAAAACACTCTTAACTTTGTCGGATAAATTTCCAGGAAGGTCATTGATGTATAACAGAAAGAGGAGGGGACCTAAGACAGAGCCTTGTGGAATTCCATGTTTTATTTTCTCCCAGTCTGATGAATCATCTTTACTTATTTTAGAATCAAAAATTGAAACTTTTTGCATTCGGCTTTCAATGTATGATTTAAACCATTTACCTGCGGTCCCAAAAATACCATAGTATTCCATTTTTTTCAAAAGTAATTCATGATTTACACAGTCAAATGCTTTTGCAAGATCACAAAATATTCCTACAGGATTCATTTTATTATTCAGTTCCTCAAATGTGTTATTTAAAAATGAATATATAGCCATTTCTATGGATGATCCTTTTTTGAACCCAAATTGTGAATTAGTTAGGATATTATAGTGTGTAACATGTTTTATTACTCTACTATACATGACTTTTTCAAAAACCTTTGAGAATGTTGAAAGTAATGAAATGGGACGATAGTTGTCTACACATGTTACTTCTCCTTTTTTAAATAATGGTTTTACAACAGCATATTTTAGTCTATCAGGAAAAACACCTTGTATTAAGGATTCATTACAAATGTGAGCAAGTACATGACTGATACAGTCTGAACATCTTTTCAGTAATTTACTTGAAATATTGTCATAGCTGGAAGAATTTTTAGGTTTTAATTGTTTAATGAGTTTATTTATTTCTGAGACTGTTACTGGTGGCAATTTCATCACCACAAAGCTATTTGGGAAAGCAGTCTCAAGAAGCCTTAGAGCACTATGTGGGGATTGCTTTTCTATGCCTAATTTATCTACTACTGACGTAAAATGTTTGTTAAATATTTCACAAACTTCCCCTACTTCGCTATACACATGTCCATTTTGTTCTATTTTTATGTCTTTAGAGTGATTTACAGTTTTTCCTGTTTCAGTCTTTATTATATTCCATATTGTTCTCATTTTATTGTCTGAATTTTCTATTTTCGCCGATATGTACTTGTTCTTGGCCTTCCTTATTACATTTCTTAGTATTTTAGAATAAAGTTTATAGTGAACTTTCAGCACATAGTTATCTGATTCTCTCATTTTCAAATAAAGGTCCCTCTTTGTTTTACTAGAGATTCTAATACCCTTTGTTATCCATCCCATGCCCAGTTCATTGTTTGGAATGTTGAGAATTTTCCTTTTTTTGAAACTACCTTCAAAAAGTGTTAGAAATATATTCAGAAAGGAATCAAATTTCGCATTAACACCCTGCGCATTATATACTTCTAACCAGTTTTCATTGTTTAAGGTATCTATGAAGTGTTTTATATTATTTTCACTAATATTTCTTCTATAAACCCAGCTTTTCTTTATCTGTTTAACAGTGTTCCTGGACTCGATACATAATAGCTGGGCATCATGATCTGAGATACCATTTATTACTGGATGTATGCTGTAATTACTGCACTGAGAAATATCCATAAAAAAATTATCAATTGCAGTCCGCTATTATTTTGTATTCTCGTAGGAAAATTTACAAGTGCTGTTAAAAGACAACATCAAGGCTTCCATATCTAATCTATCATTGCTGTGATTCAGAAAGTCAACATTGAAATCTCCACATAATACTATTTGTTTGCTATTTGTAAAACTTAGTAGCAAAGACTCTAAATGAGATAAAAACAGTCTGAAATTACCTGAGGGGGCCCTGTAAACTGCTATCACCATCAGCTCTTCCTTATCATATTCTAGTTATCATATTTTTTGTTTTCGTGGTCACTCTCTTTTTTTACAGAGATAAACTGAAATAATTTTTAGCATTATTTGTCACCATTTATAACACTAATGCGACGCCAAAGCAATTCCTTTTTCACTTTGTCTCCAACGGTCAAAGGCAAACTTAGTTCTTTCACAACAGTCAGATTTGTGCAGGTGCACATGTTAGTTTACCATGTACTTCATTTCCCTCTCACACATCTTACACTACTCACTACTTTGATGTCACATGACATATTGTGCAATTGTGTTTTTCTTGTTTCATTGTGTCATCACAGTCCTTCTATTAAAGCACTGTTTCTTTCTATATCTTTTTATGTGCTCTGACCCATAAATCAATACAAAGAATCCATCATTTACAAAAGTACTATTAGGTTTACTATGATTTTATGCTTAAGACCTTTCTACTTCATTCCCAGTCAGAGCTCAAACAACTGTGCCATCAAAATGCTCTATCAAACACTATACCAATCTTTAGATGTACCTGTGTGTCCTGAATAAAAAGACCTAAATTAATGGTTTTAAAACTAAGGAATAAGATTAATAACAATTGAACACTGCATTCTGAAATCTCACCCAAGTCAATTAATCATTACCTGAGCTACAGTTCACAAAGACAGTCACATTCACACATTTCAGCTTACCAATACACTTGTAGTCATAAAAAGTTAAGAATATTTCAAAAACGTAAGACATTTCAAAATCTCATAAGTTAATTTTAGAGTCAATTCTTATTTATACCACTCTCTAAGCCAAGTATAAACTATGTCTGATGAAGTTGATCCCAAGAAACATTAAATTCTATGTTCAACCAAACGGTCAGGAAGAAAGGAGAAAAATTATTGTATTACAGATTTCATTTTAGATAAGAAAGGGAAATTAATCCATACCAAAGTGGACGGCTGACAATATTTCGGCATCTTGCCGAAATATTGTGTAGTTGTTTATCAGTTACTCAGTTACGGGCAACCCAATCAGATACAACACCGGAATGTAGGAGCAACGTAAAAGAATCTCGTCAGTTAAAAGTTCTCGTAATTAACTGTAGAAGCGTTTGTAACAAACAACCGGAACTTGAAAGCGTTATTTGTAGTACAGAAGCGGATATCGTTATCGGTACAGAAAGTTGGTTGAAACCGGAAATAAGTTCCGCCGAAACTTTTAAAGATAGCATGAACGTTTTTTGTAAAGACAGATTACATTCTCATGGAGGTGGGGTATTTATAGCTGTGAGTAAATTTCTCCCATGTAATGAAATAGACGTCGATACGAACTGTGAAATCATATGGATTAAACTCAACGTTGCTGGGTCAAAACTTATCATAGGTGCCTTCTACCGTCCACCTGATTCGGATATAGCTATCGTCGAGGAGTTAAGAAATAATGTAAATAGTATAGCTAGCCGTTTTAAAGATCATGCTATGATTCTAGGAGGCGACTTCAATCTGCCTTATATTGACTGGCGTAATTACGTTCACATCACAGGTAGCAGGGATAAGGCAGCTTCTGAAGTAATTCTCGATTTGTTGTCAGATAAACATCTCGAGCAGCTAGTTAATGAACCTACACGGTGTCATAACGGTAGCGAAAACATTTTAGACTTGCTGGTTACCAACAAGCCAGAATTATTCACCGACATTTCAACGACCACAGGAATAAGCGATCACAAAGCGGTAATTGCGACTATCAAATTAATGACCGAGCGAAAAAGGAAAAAAGGGCGGATTGTATACAGATTCAGTAAGGCCTCAAAGGAGTGTTTTAGAACCTACCTGAGGAATAAATACCATAACTTCAAGTCAACAAAGGACACCGTTGAAGAGATGTGGCATCGTTTTATACATATAGTCAGGGAAGGCATGGAAATACATATACCAAAGCGGACAATAAAGGGAGAGGATGATCCACCATGGTACACATGCGAAGTCAAAAGATTACTCAAAAAACAAAGGAAAATACACGCACGCTCAAGAAGGAAGGGGTGTCGCAGCGATTTAGAAACCTTAGCTGATTTAAGAGGACGTATTAAGAATGCAATGCGCGAGGCCTTTAACGATTTTCACTCCAACTCTCTCTCTAAGAGTCTCACAGAAAACCCAAAGAAATTTTGGTCGTATGTACGAAAAGTTAATTGTACCAACAGCAATATTCCAGCACTAATTCGTGAAGGTTCCGAGGTTAATGAAAGCTGCGATAAAGCTAACGTACTAAATACTGTATTCAAAAATTCATTTACAAATGAACATAAGGATAGTATTCCCGTTTTCCCACGCCGTGGCGAGTCGGTGATGGAATCATTACGAATAGATACTGCAGGTATCGTTAAGCAATTAGAGCTCCTGAAGTGGGGGAAAGCACCGGGCCCGGATGGAATTCCAGTAAGAGTATTTTCAGAGTATGCTGCAGAAATCGGGCCATTTCTGTCTGATATATTCAGTAAATCATTAGAAGAGCGAAAAGTACCTTCAGACTGGAAAATCGCGCAAGTAACTCCGATTTTCAAAAAAGGTGATCGAAGTGATCCTGGGAACTATCGTCCCATATCTATAACATCTGTTTGTAGTAGAGTTATGGAGCATATTATATGCTCGAACATTATGAATTTTCTAGATTATAATAATTTGTTTACAACAAATCAACATGGATTTCGGAAGAAAAGATCATGTGAAACACAGCTGGCCCTATTTACACACGACGTAATGAAAGTTATCGATACAGGTTCACAAGTAGATGCAATTTTTTTAGATTTCCAGAAAGCCTTTGACTCTGTGCCACACAACCGCCTTTTAGCGAAGCTTCGAGCGTACGGTATATCGGATCAGCTTTGTGAATGGATAAAGGATTTTCTAACTGGTCGGTCGCAGTATGTTGTCGTTGAAGGAGAAAGTTCTTCTAATCTAGATGTTACATCGGGTGTACCTCAAGGAAGTGTAATAGGACCACTTCTTTTCTTAATTTTTATAAACGATCTCGGGGACAAAGTGAAAAGCCTTTTTAGATTGTTTGCTGATGATGCGGTTATTTATAGGGAAGTAAGAACTTTGGCCGATTGCTTAGAAATTCAGGGCGATCTGGATGTTATTTTGGCTTGGTGCGCTGAGTGGCAACTTACTCTAAACTGTAAAAAGTGCAAGACAATGAGCATAACTAACAAAAAGAATCCGATTGTTCAGAAATACGAGTTAAACAATACAGTTATTGATATGGTCGATTCTATTAAATATTTGGGAGTAACAGTACAAAGGAACATGAAATGGGACATACACATTAATTCTTTAGTAGGTAGAGCAAATTCTAGGCTGCGATTCATAGGTAGAATCTTGAAAAATTGTAATGAACAAACAAAGGAGATAGCGTACAAATCTCTTGTGCGTCCACATTTGGATTATTGTTGTGCCATTTGGGACCCGTTTCGTAAGGGATTGATCGAAAGTATAGAGAAAGTACAGAGAAGAGCCGCTCGATTCGTGACCGCTTGCTACAGTCCTTATGAAAGCGTCACAGAACTGATTAGTAGATTAGGTTGGGAGTCTCTGGTAGATAGACGACACACGTTTTGTTTAAACTTATTGGAAAACATGCGTACTCCAACTTTCACTCATGAGTGTAGTGAAATACTTCTTCCACCAACCTATTTGAGTCGGAAGGACAGGAAAGATAAAATTAGAGAAATAAGGTGCCGGACTGATTCTTATATGAATTCTTTTTTCCCTCGTACCATTAGGGATTGGAATGCACAGCAAAGAGATTAGCTTTGGTGCTGAGCACCCTCTGCCACCCACAATTTTGTGAATTGCAGAGTATATATGTAGATGTAGATGAAAGTATAGAGAAAGTACAGAGAAGAGCCGCTCGATTCGTGACCGCTTGCTACAGTCCTTATGAAAGCGTCACAAAACTGATTAGTAGATTAGGTTGGGAGTCTTTGGTAGATAGACGACACACGTTTCGTTTAAACTTATTGATAAATATGTGTACTCCCACTTTCACTTTTGAGTGTAGTGAAATACTTCTTCCACCATCCTATTTGAGTCGGAAGGACAGGAAAGATAAAATTAGAGAAATAAGGTGCCGTACTGATTCTTATATGAATTCTTTTTTCCCTCGTACCAATGGATTTTAATGCACACCAAAGAGATTAGCTTTGGTTCTGAGCACCCTCTGCCACCCACAATTTTGTGAATTGCAGAGTATATAAGTAGATGTAGATGTAGATCAGCATAAGTGTTCCCTCTCATCGCAGCCGTCCACTTTGGTATGTGGTGGGTTAATTTCCCTTTCTTTTCTTATTTATATCGCCTAGAAGCCGCTTCCATTTTCCTTAGTTGCATCAGATTTCATTTTAGGGAACATACTTGTCATGAATATACCTTCCACAGAGAAAACAAAAGATTACAAGGTTTTTCAAGAAAATTTGTTCTGTGCCCTTCGTTTCACAATATTAACTTGAAAAAGGTCACAGATAACTATAAAAAGCATTTAAAATGCTAAACAAACAAAATAATAAAATAACTTATGTATTGACAAGAAATTTTCTTACTTGAAAAGAGCTTTTGCGTTCTTTGGTTGAATCTCAAGAGCCAGCCTGCAGGCAACACATGCCATACGAGAGATATGAAGTTTATTGTAACAAATTGCAGAATTAATGTGAAGTTTGCACAATAATTTCTGCTGTTTTGTCTGTTCCTCTTCATCAGCAAGGCTAGCACGAACCAAGAGATCCACTGCTTTCCGGTATCTGTGAACAATGTGAGAATACAAGTAATGATACAAAACAAGACAAAAAAAGGGACCAAGAAGAATTGATTCACATGTGTACAAATAAGGAATGACGAGCACTGTCCAAAATATCCCAAAAATGAGATTAAGAATGCAATAACACAGGTATGCTGCATACAAGGATGCTTTATAAGATTCCTGTCCATCGTTTAAATTTCAGCAATTTCTTCTTCTTGGAGAACATCGAAACAGGAAGGAAACACACTGGGAGAGTAGGGAATCGTACAGTGCAATGCTGTTGGCTGATAAGTCTGAATAGATGCTTAGAATGTGTTCGTGTCATTCTGATAAAGTGATACTACTCATGTGTATTCACTGAAGTTGACTGCTGGCAACTAATGCTGGAAAAGAAATTCACATGGGTAGATGTTCTCCTACATCATCACAGTGGATGCACTAAAAATCAAACACATCATGAGTCCAAACTGTGAAGCAGACAACATTTCTTTCTTTTTAATGTACTTCTCCATTCATCCCATCATCAATTTCAGTCAGATACTTTAATACTTTCAATTTATGTAGTTGATTCAAACTTGATGTGTTAAGTATATAGGTCTACAAGAAAGTATAATAGTTGCCCTTATAAATCGCCTATATGCTTTCAAAAAAAAGCTTTCTTCAAAATGAGAAATATTTTAGTACCAAACATTGACCTAGCACCAAGAAAGATATCTGTAAAATCATATGTATAGAGCATAACACTTGCCAGAAGTGAACACTGAAATATGAAATACTAAACAAAAAAGTAAAACATTCAAAGTGTGATCCTATAGAAAGATGCCAACAGTTATGTGGACAGGTAAAGTGGTACATAAAAATGTTCTGGAAACGAAAGTGAGGTAAAGGTTTGTAGACGTATTTCGACGAAAAAGATTTGTCACATTTTAAGTAGTCCTGGATTTATCAGTTTGCTGGTGAAAGGAGTTTAAGGGAAGGATTATAAAAGAAGACTGACTTAATTATTCGAACTGGATGACTGAAAACATACTGTAATGACTATTTTGATACCGTGTGCCTATTTTAGATAGGAGTACATAAAACCAATTAATGACAGAAAAAAATAACTGTTTTGGAACTGGATTTGTCTCAAGGGGAAGTCACAAGAATTTGTTCTTCATTTAGGAGCTGTCTGCATAATGGTATTATCACCAGTTATTTCTTCTTGTTCTTATTGAGAGAAGCTGCCAAACTTAATGTTCATATAAGATAACCAATGGTAAATAAAATTATAGTTTTTAAAAAAACTAAAATAAATGCTTTTGTAGCAATTTGATCTAAAAGGTTAAAAATAATTTTTTAAATATAAAAATTTTGTTCTGCTTTGTTAGGATGTCCACAATTCAGTACAGCTTTTTTGAATAAGTTTAAAATAAGAATAAAATCACTTATTAAATAAATAATTTAACGTAAAAAAACAGTGTGGGATGCTAGATATCAATAATTTTAAATTTTTTATCACTAGCTGTTCATAAAAGTAAAACCATAAAGAATGTAGAGAGCACCCTACTCTTTTTTTATATTAAAGTTAATTTTTAAGTCAGTGACTTTATTCTTATTTTAAGCTTATTCAAAGAAGTTATGCTGAATTGTGGGACATCCTAACGCTGCTGAACATAGTTTTTATATCTAAATATTATTTTTATCCTTTTAGTTCACATTTTAATTTTTTAAAAGTATAATTTTATTTTTAAATTTTTAGTTCACACTGGGAATTTCAAGACATATATATGACCTTATTGTATTGTCATCGGTTCTTAATACATGTGAAAAATTTCAAACAATTCGGACATCTCAAAGTGTGTGAACATTTAAATAAATATTCCATTGCATTCAACCGCTTTTCTATTGTTACTGCCAAAGTAATGAGAATATCAGGACATAGCTATTAAGTTATTGTTGTCATCAATTCTCAATACATTTGCAAAATTTCAATCAATTCACACATCTGGAAGTGGATTAAAATTCAATAGCAAAATTCCATCACATTCAACCATTTTTCTATTGTTAGTGACAAAGTAATGAGAATAGCAAGATGTTACTATGAAATTACTGTATTGTCACCGGTTCTTAATACGGGAGCAAAATTTCAGACGTTTTGGACCTCTAAAACAGGGGGAAAATTGAACTGAAAGATTCTGTTACATTCATACATACACACAGGTCAAGCTAATATGAAGCTTGTAAAAATATACACATAGCTGTATCTATCTGAGCAGTTCAAGTATAAAATGGAATTCTATTTATCTTATTGGCAAGTTCTTCAGTAACTGATCTAGATCATCATCAAGCATTAAATCGTGTTGAGCAAGAAATTTCCTACAATATATAAGGGTGAATCAAAGAGTAAGTTACATTGTTGTTGTTATTGTTGTTATTGTTGTTATTAGGGCTTTAGGGCACGTCAACGTCAAGGATACTAGAGCCCTAACCAATATCCAGACTGACAACGTGGCATAAAACTCTATCGCCATCTGTGCAGCCGATTGTAAAGGGGTTGGTCACACAGACAGCAGATTAAAATAAAATGCTGACTGAAATACTGTCCGCATGGCCGACTGTAAATGGCAAAATAAAATATCAAACTGAAACTATGGCTGTAGATTAGCCATAAAAGATAAAAACACAAACATTAACTGGTTGGCTGTAAAGAGGCCAACTGGATTAAATTAATAAACTAACTGGCTGGCTGTAAAAGGGCCAGCCAGATATAATCTCACGCATACAGACGGTTCTTGGGTTGATGGTTGTAAAGGACCATCAACCCAACTTAAAACCTAGGCCGATCTGCCCAAAATTTTTGGGACGAGATTGGCCAGTACACAAAATTTTAAAACCTTTGCCATGTTGTCACTATCATTGTTTAAAATGAGGGACAGATCATTGGCTAAGCCAACGTCTGCCCTTAAGTCTAAAAATAAAATACAATCAGATAAAATGTGGTGCACGGTCATAGGTAAGCCACAGACATCACATCCTGGTGGGTCCTCCCGGCGGAGTAGAAAGCTAAGCATCCGAGGACAGCGCCCTATACGGAGGCGAGTAAGGAGAACCTCATCCCTCCTCGCCTGCAGGAAGGAGCTGCTCCACGGTTGAGAGCTTATTAAGCTCAACTTCCAGCCATTGCCTCTGCCATACATCAAAGACGTTTCTTTTTACCGCCGAGGCAAGGTCTGACTTCGGGACCGGAGTGAAGTTGATTCTGACCTTTTCGCAGGCTAACTTGGCAGCTTCATCGGCTGCCTCGTTCCCTCCGATTCCCACATGGCCTGGTACCCAGCAGAATAAAACCTCCTTTCCACAAGTTTGTATGGAAAGGAGGGCGTGCTGTATTTCCTGGACCAATCTGTCTGCTGGGTACATGTTTACTAACACCTGAATGCAGCTGAGGGAATCACAGCATATGATGTACTTCGTATTATGCGTTATTTTCATGTGCTGGAGCGACATGGCATAACACTCGGCAGTGTAAACGCTGCACCTGTTATCCAGCTTGTATTTGTAAGTCGATCGAGGGAACACTACGGAGCAGCCAACTCTGTTAGCCTGCTTAGACCCCATCTGTCTATACCGGGGTAAAATTGTGATGCAAGTTTAAAACATCAGTAAAGACTCCTATAAAAACATTGTCAGTGGTTAACAGCTTGTTGTGCCGTGACAGGTCTAAAATCGTTCTGGGCCTCTTTAAAAGCCAGGGAGGAGATTTACTCCAACCCTGGTGGTAAAAAGAGGGTGGTTCAATCCCATATTCTTCTAAAATAGCCTTCGTACGGTAGCTAAACGGTTTGGTTGCTCTATGTTGATTGGCATAAAGCCGTTCGCAATTTGGTTTCATTACTACATCATTCACGGGACTGCCAGATGTTGTGGCAATATGCATATAGTGTCGCACCATGAGGAGATGCCGGCGGATGGAAAGCGGCAGCTCGCCAGACTCAGCACATATGCTGGGTATCGGGCTGGTGCGGTAGGCACCCGTAGTGAGCCGGATCCCTGCATGGTGGACACTATCCAGTAATAGGAGATAACTGTCCCGTGCCGAACCGTATACAATGCAACCATACTTGAGACGCGACCGTACAAAGGCTCTATAAAATTGTAGCAGGCAGGAGCGATCAGCGCCCCACGACCTGCCACACAGGCATTTTAGAACATTTAAAGCTTTCAAGACACTGGCTTTCTCTTCTTTAAGATGTGGCAGTCAACTGAGCCTTGTGTCTAAAATGAGGCCCAGAAAACGAACAGTATCAGTAAAACTTAAAACAGTGTTCGTTCCTCAAGGTAAGGTGAGACTCTGGTAAAAGGCTTCTGCTACGAGTAAAATGTACACACCGGGTTTTCTCAGCGGAGAAATGAAAACCGGTGTGCACTGACCATTCGTCCAGCCTGTTCAACACGAGTTGCAACTGTCGCTCAGCACTTCTCAAGCTGGACTATGTAAGAAAGATTAAAAAGTCATCCACATATAAGGAGTAGCCTATGGGACTCCTTATTACAGATGAAATGCTATTAATAGCAATGGCAAATAAGGTCACACTTAAAACTGACCCTTGAGGAACACCGTTTTCCTGGGTAAAAAGATCAGACACTTCACCACTGACTCGGTACCAGAAGCAACAACCAGATAAAAATTATTTTAAAAACCAGGGCAGGTTACCCCTAAAACCCCATTTGTGTAACTATTTTAAAATAACATGCCGCCAGGTAGTATCATAGGTCTTTTCGATATTGAAAAATACACCCACAAGGTGTTGGCTACGTACAAAAGCATCCTGTATTGCCACCTCCAGCACAATCAGGTTGTCCAAGGTGGAATGGAACTTCCTGAATCCACACTGAAAGCGGCTCAGCAGATTACGGGATTCGAGACACCAGACGAGGCAGCGATTCACCATCCTCTCCAGTGTCTTCCCCACGCAGCTTGTTAAGGCAATACTACGGTAGCTACCTGGCAACAATCTGTCTTTTCCAGGTTTTAAAATAGGAATTAGTGTTGCTTCTTTTCTTGAGTCAAGGAAGTGTCCTCCGGTCCAAATACGATTAAAAATATCTAATAGGTACTCCTTAGCATCTTTACTAAGATGCCTCAGCATCTGGTACTGGATCATATCAGGCCCTGGAGTGGTGTCATTGGCACTGTTTAGTGCCGACTCCAACGGGCTGTTATACGCCCCTGTATCCAACGGATAAAAGCACAGCGTGCGCCTATCGGCAACAGTCCTTCTCTGCTGGACCTGGAGGTCCAAGTTGGCAGACGAAGTGATGGCAGCAAAATTCTCCACCATCAGCTGGGCTATGCTTCATTCGTTGGTAACTAAACGTCCTTGATCCAGTAATCCAGATACTGATGGGCGGGAGTATCTTCCAGACATACGGCGGATGGATTCCCATACTTTGGATGATGGTGTGGAACGATTGATTGTGCTCACAAAGACCTGCCATGACCTTTTCTTGTTCTCCTTAATAACACGACGCACCTTTGCTCTTGCAATACGGAATGCTGCCAGGTTGTCGGTAGTTGGCTGCAACCTCAACCGACGCAACGCCCGTCTACGACCCTGAATAGCGGAACGACTTTCGTCGTTCCACCAGGGGACGGGCTTCCTTCACAGCGTTCCGGAGCTTTTCGGCATGGAAACGTTAGCTGTCTGGTGAATCACTTTGGTAAAGTGATTAACCCTCGCCTCAGCATTATTATACTCTTTAAGAGCGGAGCGGCAATAGAGTTGCTAATTGGCTTTGCTGACATTCCATTTGCGTCGGTTATTGCCTCCTCCGAGTTCAAATTCTACGTGCATCCATATTGGGAAGTGGTCACTTCCATGAAGGTCACGATCCACCTCCCAATGCACGGAATCCGCAATTGAGGGGGAGCACAACAAAAGGTCAATGGCAAAGGATGATCCAGAAGCAGTTGTGAAATGTGCCACTGCACCAGTATTGAGGACGCATATTTCCCCTTGCTCCATTAATCTACCAACCATTCGGCTGCTGGGGCAATCGGCGTTTGAGCCCCACAGCACACTATGTGTATTGAAATCTCCTAGGAGGAGGAATGGCCGAGTAAGCTGCCGCAAGATGTTAAACAGGTCGTCATAACTGATGGGCATGTTAGGTAGTAGATAAATAGAACATACTGTCAGTTGAATGGGACCATGAATTCTCACTGCCACTGCTTGTAAATCAGAGGTGAGAGCTATAGGTTCCGAGTGGATAGTGTTTCGAACAAACACAGCCACTCCACACTTTGCTCGATCACCCTCGGTATCGTCCTTACGGTATATGTCATATCCTCTTAGCACAGGTTGATGTGTTGGTCTGAAATGTGTCTCTTGTAGACAGAGACACAAAGGATCAGAATGTGCTAAGAGGTGTAACTCCTCTTAGTGAGCTGTAAAACCGTTGATGTTCCATTGAAGTATGGGAGCCGCTCCGGTTCGGGTGGGTCTTCGGTCACTTCCTACTGAGGAATGGGACCAGAGTCATCCACCAGCATCTCAGTTTCTTCCTGCCCGGGAGCGGAGACAGACATCTCCGACCCAGAGGACTCCTCAAATTCCTCCCCACTGTTTTTCTTTTTTTTCTTCTGCCTCTTCACCTTCCTCTCCCTACTGCTGGGCAGTCTGGGAGGAGACAAAGAAGGGGTCTTAACCCCTTACTGCATACTGGGACATATATGGCACATTCCACTTTCTTACTTGTGGAACTCATATTTGAGCAAATATCTTGAAACAGCATGTTGGGACAGATATAGTACACAATCAAGAAGAGCTGTGCAAATAGCAAATCTGATCTGTTGAGAGAATAAGGAATTACGAAGTGTGAATTTTTGCTTTGTGCTGTGAGCAGCTTACATCCACGTTCGGTCATACAAACAGTTGTATTTGAAAGAGTAAAAATTTGATTTCAGTGTTTATACAATTTCTAGCATTAAAAGGACATCTGTGGACAATTATAAAGAGATAAGTTTATAAATCTGTCCATTAGGATTTATATAATATTGAAAAAAAAATGGTTTGTGACAGATATGGCACAATATGCAGTCTAGCTTGTGTAGACAGCTGGCGGCTATGGAGAAGAAGAAATACGGACAACATGCTCCCAGTTGATTTCGAGTAGCAGTTGCAGGTGTCCTTTGGAAAAATAGGAAACCTTATCCAAGGAACTGGGTAGGCCAAGAAATGGAAATCCACAAACAGCTGGACAGTATGAAGAGAGAGAGAGAGAGAGCCTGCGGCAGATCTTCCACCACATAAGGATGGGATAGATCACAGGCCCATCTAGCTGAGAAACCATAATCGTTGCAGTTATCCAGACTGCAAAGGAAAATCCAATATATGTCTGAAGTGCAGTGCAACATTGTGCTTGAACAAGGAGAGAAACTGCTTCATCAAGTTTCATAACAAAGAGACTATATGGAAAGTGAATTAGTATTATTTGGGGTAAATGTGTACTCTAATGAATAGAAATTGTAATTATTTTACGTAAATAAACTAAGTTCTGCTAGTATAGGTATATATCTGATGTATTTCACAAATGTTGCATCATCAATCTCGAAACTTGTATCACAAGATGTTAACCAATATGCATGCTGTCCCATATATGGCACACACCCTTAAATCAAAAATAATCTCCCCCACATAAGATTTGAAATTTTTCTTGAAATCACGGAATTGGACTTAACAAGTGACATTTTTTTCAGAAAGATCAAAAATCATCAGTAAGGGGTTAACTGGTTCGGATCCATCTGTCTAAACTTTGGTCCTTGGATCTTCTGGTCACCTCTATTTCCGATGGTAGCAGATGGTATCGCTACCACTTCAACAGCATGTGGTTGAATAGGAGGTGGGGTTAATTTGACTGCTACATTTGGTGCTGGTGGAGACTTTGTTACTGCTGCCCGAGTGGTCGAGGTTGCAGATGTGTTACTAGTGACATCCGCGGTCTTAGGTGTCATGACCTTCGTGGATTTTGCACCACACTTGCACTGACATGAGCACGTAGTATTTGTGCCCATTTCTGCAAAGGATGTCTGTGTAGCAACACACTCTTTCCTGACGGAAGTCAAGACCATTTGGCAAATCTAGTTCCAAAAATTGGAGCGGTGAGCGATTTCGCCTTCTTTGGTCTTCAACTCCAAGATATAAGTGTATCTTGTGCTCCTCAAGATACACTTGACACTCCCTACTCCAGGCAGGGTGCAACCCAGAGCAGTTGACGTACACGTTTGGGAGTGTGGAACTGACAACCGGTTCATGTGCCCCCTTGCCGCATCTACTACAGGTGGGGTTGTCCTTGCATGACGCCATCGTATGTCCGAACCTCTGGCACTGGAAGCAGCGCATTGGGTTCAGAACATACCGACAGACGTTCAAGTTTATGTAGTCAGCTTTTATACACTTGGGCAACACAGGAGTGTCAAACGTCAGGACGAAGGTGGCAGTCTTTTCCCGACTGCCATTTACCCTCCATGTGATCTGGTGTACCTCGACCACTTTCTGATCTTCCCACTCCTTAACCAGTTCCTCGGTCCCTAAATCTATAATGTCCCGGCAGGTGACAATGCTTTTACTAGAGTTTAGGGTTCTGTGGAGTTCGTTTTTAACGGCGAACTCTCCGAGCTTCTTGCAATTAAGGAGCTGGGATGCCTCCCTACTGGTGGTTGCTTCCAGTAGCAGTGTCCCATTCCTCAGCTTTTTTACTGATTTCAGTGTTCCGACCAGTCCTTCCAAACCTTTATTGATGTAGAATGGGGACACTTTCTCAAATGTCCCCTCTACCCTCTGCATTATAACGAAAGCATTCTCTATAGACTTTCCTGTTACACTGACTGTCCGAAGCAGGAGGGCTGTCAACCCAAGCCCGCTTCTTGGAACTGGGTGTATTTATATTACCCTGCGGCACACCCGTACCACAGGTTTTTTTATTGGTTTTGAGAGACTGAATTTTGGTTCCACGAGTAAAACCAATATAAGAAGATATGCTTATACAACAGGGATGCGCAGGTGCCCCTGAGGTTGCACGATAGCGAGTGATCTCCCTCATCACCCATTCACCTCCTTGGCACGTGTCCTACCTTGAGGTTGAGGGTTTTTTTATAGAGGTTTGTTCCGTCCTAGCGATCCGGGCAGTTAAGCCAAGATCCCCGTTCTCCTAAACACACAACGTTCCACCGTCACGCCCTATGGTGGTCGTTGAAGTATGGTAGGAGTTTACGGTGTGGGAAACTTGCGGCACTCACAAGTTTTACCTCAGGCACCGCGGGTTCGCCAAACCCGTACCTTGGCACTTGCGTACCAGGCCCCTGCGGGGGAGTAAGTTACACTTCCAAGTTATAGCCATTTATGAAACCACCTGCACATATGCAAATGGCTATGACAACATACAATGTAACATACTTTTACACATGGTCTCTAAGAAACTGTAAACACTTCTCAGAATGGTCAACCAACTTTTCGATTCCAGATGTGCAGAAATCACCTCCGGCACTATGTAACCACCTGGAGACAACTGCTTTCATCGCCTCGTCCACTGAGATCCTTTTTCAGCTTACTGAACACATGATAAATGTGTGGCACTAAGTCTTGACTGTATAGAGGATGTTGCTATATCTTCCAATTGAATCGCTGTAGCAGTTTGGATGTTTGGTAAGCCACGTGAGGAGATGCCTTATCGTGCAACAAAAATCACACCAGAACTCAATTTTCTCATCGCTTTTCGTTTATTGTGTTATGTAACCAGTTCAACATTTGACAATATGAAGCAGAGTTGGTTTTCGTGCCTTTCAGCATAAATTCCATGTTAACCACACCCTCCATGACAAAGAAAACCGTTGCCATTACCTTTGCTACTGAAGGTTGAACCTTGTCCTTCTTTTATGGTGGTGATGTGGTGTTCACCCATTCCATCGATGTTCTCTTTGTTTTGGGGGGTGAAGTGGTGGACCCACATTTCATCTCCTGTTTATTCGCCACAGAAACCCATCCCCCTCCACAAAATACCGTTGCAGAAATGCCAGTGACGATTGGAAATATCGTGCCTTGTGAACGTCGGTGAGCAGATGTGGGACCCATCTTTGACACAGTTTATGAAATCCATGGTGCTGGTGAACAATGGAGAACAACAAAATGTTAAGCATGCTAGCTATTTCCTGCAGTTCTCTCTAATGATCCCATTCAGATGGTCAACATTTGCAATGGTACTGAACGTTGTGGGCCTGCCTCCGTGATATTTGTCTGTGTGATCCGTGTGTATGGTGTGAAGTTGCTTACACCACTTTATAATACCTGGGCGAGAAATTGCATACTCGCCATATACGGCAGTGATGAATATCCGTGAAACTGAGCCTTTCAGCCCATAAAAATCTAATCATTGCATGCACCTCCAATTTTGGTAAATATCCAGTTGATGCGTCATTTAGTCCAGTCCGCTCCGCACACACAACAAGATGGGATACCATACCAACCTTCTTATCTGACGTGTCAGCGGTTACTGTAGCTTGCTCCGCATTGGCCATGGTCACAGCACACAGCGCACTCTTGCAGCAAGCTAGTGTCACTTACTTTCTGATTCATCCTTGTACAATAGTGTGGCTCTTGACAATGGGCAATTTTTCAAAAGTTATAATTTTGCTGCTCCCAACCCCAAATCCTGTTATAATATACAAAAAACAGTTCATACCAAATTTCAAAGCAATCGGACAACTACAATGTGACCCTCAAACACCACGAATTTGGAACAAAGTATAAGCAACAACTAATTACGTTCAAAAACAGTTAATCTTCCATATTACAACATTCTTGTGCTTTGTTAATATAGAAACTGATTTCACATCCAGCCAATCCACATTTTTTAAAGAATATTCTGAATCAAAAAGGCCGAAACCTAATATGAGTAATTCTTGAAATTACATATTTCTTCTTTGTTTTATTCATATTTCTCGGTATTCAGCATAATTTGATAAATATATTGTGACTGAAATGAATATATCCAAACAACTAAAAATAAGTAAACATGTTAAACCGTTTATGTATAGCATAAGGCCATGTAGCTAGCATAAATTATAAGCCAAACTAACTAAGAGCCATGAATAATTCAATGACCAGCAAAATGTGGTATCCCCAGGTCACGATAATGACTACTATTTTACTATAATGGTCTACTCACTAAATAAGTTTTCAGTCGGCATCGAAGACAACAGCTTCCCTTTGGAGATTAGGTCAACGGCTGTTTTAAGAGGGGCCTAGATCTCAAGGGACTGCAGAGCATGCCGAGAACAGCTCCTAAGGTTGCATACAACAAAATACACATAGGGAAAAAAAAAGAAAAAAAAGGACATATAAGTTAATGGTCCGCAGAATTATTTTTGACATTTTACTGGTACTCGAGTTGAAAAAAAGTTGAGAAACCATACAAGATTGGAAAATATTTTTGCAAGAAGGCTTGCTGATTTAGGGTTCAATATATTGATAATTTTTCAGTTGCTGCATACGAGGAAATCATAATATGGTGCTTTAGTTGCTTCTGGTAATAGAAACTGGCTATGAATGGACACTCAAGCAAGAAAAATACATATTCTTCTTAAAGAGTTCTTCTCCCTACAAGGCAATTTACATTGATCTTGAAAATAGTACTTTTTGAATGCACAAATTGCTTTTGACATCCAACTTACACTCAAAGCATCTGATTGATCTATGTTAAAGAGACTGTCCAACGTTTTCAAAAGAACTTCTCCTTTTCCTTTGTAGTGGACTGGCTTCTGTTTTTTTTGATCTGCCACCTCCGAGAGGAACATTTATATGTGGGTAGGACCCCTACATCATGTGAGCAGTAGATCAAGTCAATAATACTCCAGTTGGCTATATACAATGTTTACATTTATTCAAGTAAGAACACATTAGCCATTTTAACAACCCATTAAGTCTTCCGTTCTCTTATTCCAACTAGGCAGTTACAGCTTTGCGACTAATGCCCGAGACTAACATCTCCCTTGGCTTCCCATTAGACTATACCATCCCCAAGTAGCTAAAGATATCTAAACAGGTTCCTTCCCACCTGTATTTATTGTGATGACAGCATGACTTGTCCACTGTGGCTGTTGTCAGCGACATGGCCTCCAGCTGTCATCTCCTCTTCCTGCAGGCTCATCTAGCTCGCTGCAGCGACGCCATCTCATCCTTCTTGCAGTTCGAGGCCCCTGGCCACTTGAATCAAACTCTCTTCGGCACTGCTATCCAGTTTTGCTCATCTTTCCTCACTGCATTTTACCAGGTGGGGGCGATGACAAGCCAACCAGCGCTCACCCTGATGCAATCATCCTGGCATGATTACGTGTTGACTGCATGCAAAATGCTGAATGTTCTGTCCAAATGAGAGGTTCATTACCATGCGAGTGTATGCATTGCTTTGCTCACACCTGTTTACAATTCGCTGTATTTCCATCTTTTCCCTTCATGTTGTGTTATTATGGTTCCCAATAATATGTTTCCTATGCCTTTTTCCTGCCAAATGTTTGTTTTTTGTTGTTTAATGCATCCATGCAGTACCCACTCATCCTGCTTCCATCTGTGTGAATAATATCACACTTATCTTTCTTCATCTGTTTTGTCTGTGGCCACGATACTGCGAAGCAGTGGGCAAATGCTAGTAAGTTCATAAAATCATATAGGTTAAACCAGGCACACACCTTGCCTTTCCTGCTTTAAACTTAACCATTAATATTGAAAAATAAATTGAATAAATCATAAAACCAAAAAAATGAAATTAATTTAAATTACCTGGCACAAGGCCATTCTCTGCCATCTTTCTCCAAACAGTTAATATGGTCCTCTAAAGTTGTCAAAACCAATCCACCAGTTTCAAAATCATTGCCACCTCAAACATATATGATTACCCTATGCATGTGGTTTCAGTGTCATACTTAAAAAAACACTTAAAAATTCACACAAAAAAAAAAAAGAAGAAGAAGAAAAGGAAAAAAAGAAGAAGAAAAAAGCAGCATAAGATTCAATGTAGTTCAGTGTGGCAGAGAAAATTGTCACTCAAGATGGTTTATGATTGTACGAATAGTTTTACAGTAACAACTTTCAACAAGTTTTGCTCGTGCAAAACTTGTGTAAAATGTGCTGAACACTTTTTTTCAGTCAATATTTGTTACCACATTGACAGTTTTAATACTCTGATGACCTTAACAACTTTCCACTGTTTGTGGATGCCCAACTTGGGGATCATCTGTAACATATTTTCTGCCATCTTCAAATTGAAAAATTGAATTCACCATAAGCAATCAATACCATACACGTTATGCAGCAAACTTAACATTTCTGTAGCAAACTTCCCAAGTTTAACAAGAAATTTCATAGTTAACCATTGCTCAATGTTGAGCATTTTCCAGATGCACATTAAAATACACGATCAAATATAAATTAGCACAGTAGTTGTACTGGAAACTGCAGTCACCAAAATGGTGGAATAGGAGGGAGAGGTATTCAAGTTCAATGCCCTACCATAACCAACTGCTTGGCAAAAATATTACTGGCATAACAAAACCAGCCCGGGTTTTTTTCTAGCCACACCTCATACCGAGACCACCATAACTGAACAGTGTAACTATACTTCAAGACTTACAGAAACGGTAACAGCTACTACAGAAACTAAGGAAAGAAATTATGGAAGACAGGAGTTAGTTCTTGTATATGGGAATTCAAAATTTGGATGACCATCAAAAAAAAAAAAAAATCAAACCGCAAAAGATAACATAATGAACTTACTTTGCTACTGCCCCAGATGCATTATTTTTCTTATACAAATCATTGCCCATAACATGTAAGCTTTCTGCTTTTTTAAGAACTTGGAGAAATGTTGGTGTTTCTTTTCCTTGTGTTGTGGTTACATCAATATCTTCAACTGAACCAGAATCCATAAAGCAAAGAAGTTCCACTTGTAATAAGAGTTCTGCATCTGTAATTAAACATTAATTTTATATTTCCTCTCTACAAAATTCTGATTCAACAAAACTCATCTCTGAAAACAAACATACTTATATAACGCTGTACTCGAGCAAACACAGTAAATTTTTTTTTAAAGGAAGATCTCTATCTAGAACTTCCAGAATTTGAAAAGTACAGATTTTTAATAAGCTTTTTTTTTTAATTGGTAAGGCGACAATAAAATCAATATGGAAGGTAAACTTGTGATATATGATTTAATCTATTTGTTTAGGAAAGCAGTACTTAAATTAATTCAAATATTAGGTTTCATTCGCTGTCAGAAATAAAATGTTCTCATATTGCCACCTACTACATACACCCTCTCTGTACTTTTACACCACTTACCAGAACATTAGGGCATTACGACATACGAAAGATACTAAATAGATAAAACAAATAAGATAAAATAACTTTTACTTACTGCAGAATAACACTTACATATAGAACACAAAACAATATAAAGTTTGTGTTAAAACTAGTCATTAAATTTACTTGGTAAAATAATTCTTCTTGAAGGATACATGTCATAAGGAGAAAAAATGATAACGGGCAAATGCAGAAAACAGCAAATGATATTTCATGTGTGTCTCTACACACACATGGTCTCATGCACATTTAGGCTTTTTACTACTTAATTAATTTGTTTTTTTGGCACATCCGATAGCACCAGTTGGTAAAAAGAATAGGTCTGTTTAGCTAGTATGATCACATGTAAAATTTGTCTCAATCACTAGTTATTTCAAAGAGTTCTAAAGAACACAGAGACAGTCCATTTTTTTGGTATAGAGCTATAATTTAAAATTATTGACTAAACTTTACCACTAACACCAGTTAAAAGAACAACAGGTTATCAGAGTTTGGACTTCGAAATATCCATAAAGAATCAGGATTTTTAACAGAAATTGAAGCAAAATTACACATTCATGCTACAACAGTCTTTCTAAAGTAATGAATAATCAATGGTCCCATAATTTTCTTGTAATAATATAGGAGATCTTGAATGAACACATTTTTTTCCTAACAAAAATAATAAATACATGTTTTGTTTAGGCAGGATATAATATCTATGGGATCACCACAACCTCTTAAGATCTTAAAATTTTGATCCATCTTTGATGCAAAATCTCAGTGCTTAAATCAAATTTACAACTATCATTCTACAGATGCATAAGAACATATTCACATTAGCAAACATCTGATGTTAACACAAGCTATTACTAGTAGTGGGGTTTCGTTTAAATCATACAAAACATTAATAACACCGTAAACATTAGCAACATTGAAGCTCAAAATTATGGAAATTTACTACTGTTCTTATGAATCACTACTACAAATGGTCGATCACTCACAGTTTGTTTGGAGTTATGAATGGTTTCAATAAATTATAATTACCTTCAACTTTACTGGTAGGGTGAACCAAAGAATAGGATTTTTTTTTACTTTGGAATAAAATGTTTTACATTGTCTGTAAAAGGAAATAAAGTGCATATTGTCCATACTAAAGTGAAATGGCAGAAATCAGCTTGAAAATTTTAATTTTCTTGTGCCTTAAATCTATTCTGCACATGCTTATTCTTGGTAAACAGTATTGATTTACGTCTCCACGCTGTTGATGGACACCACCACAGTTCTGTTGCAGCAAACTTAAATCACAATTGAACTTGTCTTAAGTTTCTCAAATGGTATCTATCTGTATCCCAATGTTTCCTGTTTCATTATGTATGTCACTACTAATTTCTACCATTGCCAATATCCTGGTTTTACGACTGCTCAGTTTTCATCCAATGTTTATTTTCAATAAGTATTCTTACTACATGTCTTTGAGAGCTATATCTCCCAATTGAGGCACAAAGAATTAGGTTATCACATTAATGATGAGGACACACTTGTTTTTCATGCATTATCTGTGGATTGTTTAAGCTCCAAGTACAATAATTTTGCCTAATAATGATGCCAGCAAGATGAACATAGACTTCTTCACTGAAGATGATTTGTGTTGTTCAATGATCCAATTGGTGAACTCTCTGCTGTGCATGTTCTGTTGGCATAAGTTCTTGACTCAACCGAAAATTGTAATTACGGAGATACAAATCTTCGGTCAGAATAAAGTAAAAAAAAAAAAAATTGGCTGTTGAAATGTCCAGTTCTCGTGCACGATGACACATCGAGATACATGGACTGCCAATCACTAATGAACTACGGTGATGTTTTATTCCGTATGACCATTATGAGCTCGTGTGATGTGTTTCACATCAATAAATGAACCAATCCTACACACTGATCAGCCAGAACATTATGACTACCTACATACTACTGATATAAATCCATCGAAGCGATAGCAACATTACCTGACGAGGAATGACTGCTATTCAAGACACGCACACGGTACATGTAGTATGAATGAGCATGCTATCTGTGTTTAGAATGGGGAAAGTATGTGATCTATCCGTGTTTACTATGGGGAAGGTATGCGATCTATCAGAGTTTGACTGAGGGAAAATTGTGATGGCCCGGAGGCTCAGAACAAGCATTTTGGAAACTGCATGACTTATCAGGTGTTCAAGTTGTGCTGTGGTGAGTGTCTTCAACAAGTGTTGAAACCAATGTGAAATCATGTCCACACGTCAAAGGGTTGGGCGTACAGATGACAGACATCATAGACTTGTAAAACAGTACAGGCAGCGAAATAAGGCAGAACTAACATCAGACATTAACACTGGGCAGAGTACAAGTTAGTCTGAATACACAGTGCACCGAACACTACTAACGATGGGCCTCCGCAGCCGACAACCCATGCATGTGCCAATGTTAATACCACGGCATCGGCAACTACAATTGAAATGGGCATGTAACCATCGTCACTGGACATTGGCACACTGGCAGAGTGTTGCATGATCTGATGAATCCCAATACCTTCTTCATTATGCCAATGGAAGGGTGTTTTCAGGGAAACAGCTCTTGATACCTGTACTGTTGGACGGAGACAAGCTGGCGTAGCTAAATTATGCTCCGGGGTACATTCATGTGGCATCCATGGGTCCAGTGCAACTCGTGAAAGGCACCATGACGGCCAATAAGTATCATACACTGGTTGCAGACCATATAAACCCCTTCATGACGACCATGTTTCCAAAAGGCAGTGGCTTTTTTCAACAAGATAATATCCCATGTCACAAGGCCAGGAGTGTGATGTAGTGGTTCGAGGAACACAGTAGTGAGTTGCAATTGATGTGCTGCCCCCCCTCCCCCCAACTCGCCAGATCTGAACCCCAATGAACACATCTGGGATGTGATTGAACATGGTGTCAGAGCGCATCGCCCTCCTCCCCAGAATTTATGGGAATTAGATGGCTTGTGTGTGCGGCTGTGGTGCCAACTTCCTCCAGCTTCCATGCCAAGATTCGTCACCATTCTTATCTGTGCCAAAGTCAGACGAACCGCCTATTAGGTAGGTGGTCATAATGTTCTGGCTGATAAGTGTATATTATCTCTAAAATGTGTTTTTTTGTTTGTCACAAGGCATTAAATCCTTTCATACCTAAATGAAATCGATAAATGAGGTATAATTTTAAAGATTAAGCTATCCACTTCGTTCACATCATATTTTAAGAAAGAAATTTTTCCAAATTCAACCCTCAAAGGGCAAAAATATCATTTTTTTAAAAACATGTTATTATTTGCTAAGAACCATTTTCTCCCGCTACTTAAACGAAATCGATAAATCAGATATTATTTTAAAGATTAAGGTCTTCATTTTGTTCACATATTTTAGGAAAGGAATTTTTTTGAATTCGACCCTTCAGAGGCAATATATCATTATTTCTAAAAAAAATTTTGCCACAAGCCTTTTATCTCCTTTGATATCTAACTGAAATTGATAAATGAAGTATCATATTAAAGCCGAAGGTCTCCACTATGATCATAATTTAAGAAAGGAATTTTTCGGAATTCGACCCTTAAAGGGCGAAAGTATCAATATTTCTACAATGCGTTTTTCTGTTATGAGCGATTCAAGGAGCATCCGTAAAAAACATAGCTCTATTTTGGCATCCTCTGAACACCCCCCTCCACTCCACGTCACCTGACGTGGCTTTTGCCTCTCTTTCTCTCTCTCTCTCAGCTTTTTCCCTATTCATTCCCGGAAACATTTTTCACTTTTTCTTTTATCAAACTGTCTTAAATTACACGTGGAGATAGTTAAACAACAGAAATAAATATTCACAGGCAGTTGTATGTTCTGTACATTATATTAACTGTGACAAATAGTATGAATGAATAGCTACATGGCTTGGCTCTAAACCACCCCCTTGCCACCCTCCCTTTAACACAGCCCAGATTAGCATCCTACCCAACCCCTCCTCCCCCTAGACCGAGACACACAATTTATGGACTTGATACCAAACTGAAATCAATAAATGAGCTATCATTTTAGAGAATACGGTCTCCTGTGTTATTTTGCTTCATGCATCGTTTCTTCCTGGTCCCTCTGCTTCATGTAATGTTTTTATACTTACTTGCGGAAAATAATTTTTCTTCTCTTTGAAACACGGCCGCCTTTACTTCTTTTTAAGTACATTATAGAAATTATCTGAAAGATTTGTAAGCCTTTTTTTGTACTCATTATAACTTTAACTCAGTTAATTAGTCAGGTCATGTTCCCCTCAACCTGTGCCTCACCTCACCACCCCATCCTGTTGCCTTCCCCTCCAAGGAAGGCAGGCAGGAGGCATTATGTTATGTCACAGTATATTTGTGTTTACACCAACACATCATTAAAGAATGCTGTAAGTGAAATGTTGTCAGATAGTTGTTGTATTAGGTGACAGTCAAAAAAATAAAAATAATTTTTGATGTGTATAATTTTTTTTTTAAGACTAGAAAACTCTGACGAGAAAGTTAATCTACCTTTAGGGGATCGCAAAAAATAACAGCAGAGGCTTGTGGCATATTGTTATGAACAGTGCAGTGTGAACCATTCACCAAGAAAAACCAGTCATGGAGATGGATGACTTCCGGAAAGATATCATTCGACGTTCTGTACCAGAATTTCATGATCAAGGCGAATATCCTGCCATAAAAAAATTGAGGGAGATACATAAAGAGAAAAGTAATTACACTGGAGGCATCACTTCTCTGCATAAATTACTATAAACTCTCTGTTTCAGATACAGACAATGTAATGATGGTAGACATTTTCTGATGAAAAGGACAGACACTGTTGCAGCACAGGCCTCATTTTTAAGAAAAATGCCCGATATAAGGAAAGAACGTCCTCTTCCACCAATCACCTACCTTGACAAGATGTCGGTAAATCAAAATAACACAAGGAAGTTTATTTGGCAATGCTCTAAACGAAATGGTGGCTTCAGGGTTCCTGTAGGTAAAGGCTCTCGATTAGTCATTTGTCATGGATTCGTTGAAGGGGCTGGTTTAGTGTTTCAATTTAAAAGTTCTGGCGACTATCACCAAGAAATCAGTAGTGAAGTGTTCAGATAATGGTTTTCTAACTTGCTTAAGAGTCTGGAAGAAGGGCTTATCCTCGTAATGGATAGTGCAAGTTATCAATCAAAACTCAAAGAAAAAATCACTTTCATTTCAAAATTTACACGACGTGTTTCGAGAATTAACTTTCACTGGGAAACACATCTAAAAATTGAAATTAATTCTCGAAATGTCTTGCACAACTTTTAAAACTACAAATACTGACTTGAAGCAGTACATTTTATTCATTGATATCATGTAATTAATTTTTACCTTTACTAACACAAGAAATTGAAATTGATAAACATGCATTTTATTCACTAATTTCACTCATGAGAAATAGTTAAAATGCTCGATTTTAGTAAAGAAAACATCACAAGAGATGCATCATATACGTTGCAATGTACGTTGTGAGGATGATTGCGCATGCACGGCTGTTTACTCTTCGCCTGGAGTGGCTGGGGCAGCAGAGTGAGAACAGAGCAGAATGACCTTGACCCGCCTCTCTTAACTGAATATAGTATAACATCTATATCGGACTTCCTTCTGAGGTTGCATGATTTGTAAATGGAATTTGCAATGATTCAGTTCAAGATCACGACCAAGCCATATCTCTCCTAGCAATCAAAATTGAGGGAGATACATAAAGAGAAAAGTAATTACACTGGAGGCATCACTTCTCTGCATAAATTACTATAAACTCTCTGTTTCAGATACAGACAATGTAATGATGGTAGACATTTTCTGATGAAAAGGACAGACACTGTTGCAGCACAGGCCTCATTTTTAAGAAAAATGCCCGATATAAGGAAAGAACGTCCTCTTCCACCAATCACCTACCTTGACAAGATGTCGGTAAATCAAAATAACACAAGGAAGTTTATTTGGCAATGCTCTAAACGAAATGGTGGCTTCAGGGTTCCTGTAGGTAAAGGCTCTCGATTAGTCATTTGTCATGGATTCGTTGAAGGGGCTGGTTTAGTGTTTCAATTTAAAAGTTCTGGCGACTATCACCAAGAAATCAGTAGTGAAGTGTTCAGATAATGGTTTTCTAACTTGCTTAAGAGTCTGGAAGAAGGGCTTATCCTCGTAATGGATAGTGCAAGTTATCAATCAAAACTCAAAGAAAAAATCACTTTCATTTCAAAATTTACACGACGTGTTTCGAGAATTAACTTTCACTGGGAAACACATCTAAAAATTGAAATTAATTCTCGAAATGTCTTGCACAACTTTTAAAACTACAAATACTGACTTGAAGCAGTACATTTTATTCATTGATATCATGTAATTAATTTTTACCTTTACTAACACAAGAAATTGAAATTGATAAACATGCATTTTATTCACTAATTTCACTCATGAGAAATAGTTAAAATGCTCGATTTTAGTAAAGAAAACATCACAAGAGATGCATCATATACGTTGCAATGTACGTTGTGAGGATGATTGCGCATGCACGGCTGTTTACTCTTCGCCTGGAGTGGCTGGGGCAGCAGAGTGAGAACAGAGCAGAATGACCTTGACCCGCCTCTCTTAACTGAATATAGTATAACATCTATATCGGACTTCCTTCTGAGGTTGCATGATTTGTAAATGGAATTTGCAATGATTCAGTTCAAGATCACGACCAAGCCATATCTCTCCTAGCAATCAAAAGATTAAACAACAACTGGCACGAAACAAAACTTCAAATAATATGTGTGAGTGGAGACTTTCCCGGCGTAGTGATGAAATACAATCTTCACGGGTGTTCAGCCGGATGGTGTCAAAGTAACACGACGTTTTGACAGCAAGCTCGGCTGGACGCGGTGACAGCCAGCTTACGACAGCCAGCAGACACCGATACCTGATGAAGACAGCCGAGCTTGCTGTCGAAACGTCGTGTTACTTTGACACCATCCGGCTGAACACCCGCGAAGATTATATTTCTTCAAATAATATGTACAAGTATGCTTGCGTAACACAAAGTAAACTTATAAATACATGATCGCCACAACCCCTCCAATTTATCATAATATTTTTGAAGTCTTGAGACTCCAAAAATGGAGCAGTAAACTTTAAAATCTGATTTCATCACATTACTTATATAATACTACTCTCATTTTACACGTGTACCCAAACATACTCAAACTGATTTATGTAAAAAATTAAGGCTTGTACATTATAGCTGGTGTTGGGGTATTTTACAAGTGATATCGCATTCTAATATCTTTTTTTCAGTCTGCTGGAGACATGTATTTGGTGTCCTTAGAGCACTCAATGTTTATCCTTTGTTTCGCCTGTTTTTTTTTTTTTTGGATGAACCAAAGTATAGGTTTTTTCCCCTTAACTTTGTCCCCATGACATCCTTTAATGATTTTCCCACACCAAAAATTGTGTGGGGGCAAGGAAAAGACTTTCAGTCGTTCCTCCACACGACTAGCTATTTCTTCCTCCCCCCCTCCCCCACATTACCAATTTTTTCTAAACACATATTAATACCAAATTTTCTGTCAACTGTCTTGGCCATAACACTTTAAGAATTTTGTAAACATACAATTGTTTGAAATGAAAATGCTCAATTTCATCAGTAGGCCATTTACACATTTCTCACCAAAATGTTTACAACACTCATTCAAAGTACAATTCTCATTCTTTACAACAACAATTGTCCTATGCTGGACACTTACACTTGGTACATTGTGGATATCTCTAGGTAAGTTGCCACCATCATGTTTATCCCGTTTAGTCTCTATGTCATTATCGAAACCCTGTTTCATGAGTATTGTCTGAAGGTACCCTTCCTTTTGTAATGAATTAACATGTACTGTAAATGTTCGAGCCCATATGTTGGTGTGCTACTTGTCGTTGAGACATCTCCTGTCACTACTGGAGACACAAAATCAGGTTCCGACCCATGAGCAATGCCTTCCACTTAGCTATTAAAATTATCATTCATGATTATTTAAAATGCAACTTGAAAACAGAAGCAAAAAGACATTAACATTTTTCTGTTGACCCATTTATACTCTATGCTAAATAGAGGGGATAATAAACAGGTAGTTCCATATTTAAAACTATGTACCAACTTCATACACTTGTATCAGGGATTAAAAATATTATAAACTGAGACTGAAATTAAAAAATATAGTTCATTACTATGTTTAAACAAAAAACTATACGATGTATACTTTGTTCACCCTTACTATATTATATGAGAACAAAAATTTAAATTAAATGTTGGTGAATTTGTCCAAAGTATTCATCCTGAATGATGCAAGAACTTAGCTGGATCTCGCACCGACATTGGCAACCAGTGTAATATTTGTATGTTGTATTGCTGGCTGCATCATCTTGCCTCAAAATTCAGTCAGCTGCGATCTTCCTGTATTATCAAGTGCTTTGTGATTAGGAACTGCTAATTCCACATAATCACTGTTTTGCTTAGTATTCATGCACATGAAATGACAGGCAATAAAACAAACCGGCATGTGTCGCCAGGTGTTATTTTTCTTCGTGCATCATTTCTTCTTGGTGCCTTTGCTTTATGTAATGTTTTTATAGTTACTTGTCGAAAATAACTTTTCTTCTTTTTAAGTATGTTATAGAAATTATCTGATTAATCAAAAATTCTTAAGCCTCTTAGTATTTTTAACTTAGTTCATTAATTATTTTACATCTTCTGCCATCACCAGCTGAAACTAAACACAGTTAACATCTATATCGGACTTCCTTCTGCAGTTGCAAGATTCGAAAATGGAATTTGCAATGATTCAGTTGAAGATCTCTACTAGCAACCAACCCATATAATAACAACTGCACAAAACAAAACTTTAATGAATATATATAAGTATGCTTGTATAACAAAGTAAACTTATAAATACGTGATCATCATACTCTGCTTTGACCACATTATTGCAGAAAATGATTTTTTTTTTTTTTTTGGTATTTGACCCTTCAGGGGCCAAAATGTCATTATTTTTAAACGTTTTTTGGCACGAGCCTTTTATCTCCCTTGATACCTAACCGAAATCAATAAATGAGGTGTCATTTTAAAGATTAAGATTTCTGATTAGGTAAAATCATAAATTAAGAAAGATTTTTTTTCAGATTTTGACCCTTAAAGGGTAAAGTAATAACTATAATGGTCACTCATATGAGACAGTCCAGAGCCAAGCTACTAGGTAGCAACACATATCACAGAGATATCAATAAATTGCTTCACTGGTGTTGACAAAGGCTGAGCACATTACCAACAGATTGCAGCCCCACATATCACAGAGATATCAAAAAACTTTGTTTTTGTACAATATGTAGCATATTGGATATTTTTTCTGTTAAGGTAACATTTCTGTTTTGCTATACAATTGCTATGTATAAACATTTTATTGGTTTAATTTTCTCACAGGCTATTATTGCAGCAACACATATCACAGAGATATGGATATGCTGCAGATATTTTGTTCAGGTTAATCGTATTCTTTGAAGTTCAGCGACAGTTTGTCATCATATATTTTACACTTCCAAAAGTTTTTCCTAATTGTTTTGTAATATGTAGTAAGTGCTTATTATGCTAAACAAATAACCAAATGCTACAAATGAGACAGTTCTTCTTTCATCCTATTACAAACAACAATCTCGCTATTCATCATATTTTATTCGGGAAATTGCCATCTAGTACAATCGAATTTCTTGATTATACCTTTCACAGTTCGTGAATTCCAAACATTATTTGTATTGGAAACTGAAAGCACTTTACAAATCATGGCCACATTTCACCACATTGATAGCAAATTTTCATAATAAGGACACGTTGTTGTATCGTGTAGAGCTCCATGTCTCCAACAGACCTGTCTCAATTTTCAACCCAATGAATCGTAACAGCATAAATGGTGTGCAATCCAAATCTTTGGCTCTTATTGGAATATACTGTAGATCCTTTCAAAGCAAATATAACAGAATTAAGATTTCATCTGTTTGGAACTGAAATAACAGATTCTGAAATTCAATTCCTAATTTGGTTAGTAAAGATTTATGAAAATCAAAATCTACACATCTTGCAACTGAAATTTAGAATATAGAAAGAGAATAAGGTGCTTTGCTTTCAAAGTACTATTGGTACTTTACAAAAGAGAGACAAAATTGTCTTCAATACCTCAAAGAGATTGCTGGATTCACATAATGAGTTGAAGTTTGCATTTGGTATTCTTAGTAACTTTAGCTTCACATCCAAGTGTGAGCGTACTTTTTCCAAAACGAACCTTATTAAAAATATAATCTGAAACCAAATAACCGATGAGAATTTGTACTCCTGTTTGAAATTAAAAACAAGTTAAACACTTTTTTTTTTTTTCTTTTTTTTTGAATGTGGTGGGTGAGCAGTAACACTCTTGTCACAAATATGGAAGAACACAGGTTAGAATCCCTGTCCAGCCATCCAACTTTCAGTTTTCCATGATTCCCAAAATCACTCCAGCTGAATCCTGAGATGGTACTTCCAAAAAAGCCATGAGCAATTTTTATCTCATTCCTTGCCCCCCCCCCCCCACCTCGTCCTTTCTTGTCTTTATTTACCTTCATGTTGAGATGTAAAGACATAAGAGAAAAAGAACTTTTGGAGCAGAACACCACATGAGAAGAAATTCATTTCAAATACCAGTGAATGGTTACAAGGTATTTTTGTAGAGGTTCTCGCATTGTCAAGTTGAAGTGACAGAGCTGAATACTGCATAAGTGTAATCTCTCTGGCTTCACATATTTTTTTTTTTACTTACGTCTTTACACCTCGTCGATGTCAAGGTCATTAGAGGCGGGATGGGATTGGGGTCAAGGAACAGGAAGGAATTCGGCCAACGCCTTTTTGAAAGAAGAATCCCGGCATTCGCCAAGTGTGATTTGGGGAAACCATGGAAAACCCAAATCTGAATGCCTGAATGGGGATTCGAACCGGCATCCTCCCGAATGCAAGACCAGAACGTTAACTGTTTACCCGCCAAGCTCAGTCTGGCTTCACTAATGACACATGCAGCAGCAAGTTCTCCTGTAATCCTTTGACGCACTACCTGTTCCACAGTCATCGACTCACCATAATTTATACACACAAAGGGTCGTGTTACTGGGCAAAACTGACATGTCATCACCATGCAAGCTTTATGATATTTAATGAGTCTTTTTCTTCAGCTGGTAGTAGTAGTCAGTAGAAAGAATAGGTTTGTTTAGATTGTACAGTCACCTGTAATATTAATCACAAACAACTTTTTTAACATTTCATTGCAATGTTAAGAAAAGTAGAAACACACTCTTTGTGGGTAAAAAGCTTAATTTTTAAAAATTTCCATAAACTTTACCACCAACACCAGTGAGAAGAATACAGATAGAGTACAGACTATATAACATCCTTGAAAAGTACCTTGAGAGGCACTTAACTATTTCACTGTTACAATATGATTTCACAGCCGCTGCCATCACCAGTAAAGCATTCTGTCCACATGTCAGCAACAAGTAATGGACACGCTCATGGTTCAAGTGAACCTACAGCGACAAATTCTCATATCCTCAAACATTCCATAAATAACTAATGAAGAAACCTTGTATTTTGCAGACAAATTCAAGAGATGTTTCTATCTCTCCCTCTCTCTCTTTCTCTCACAACCACTAGTCACATTTCTTCTTGAGATGTCCCACATACTTCTGTTCATAGCAAGTCTACAAATTTAAAACAATCCTCCAACTTGACAGTTGTCATTCCTTCCACACCAAATGTTTTCTTCCAGATTTCCTGTCCATTTGGTGAGAGACATCTATTCCGATGAACTTTCATTTCTCAATGCTATCCTTCTGATTTTGCTCAGTAACAAATCTCTCGCACTAAGATGCTACCCCCTGCTTCAGCAGAGCACCCAATCTCAAGAACATCTTCGTCCACAAACAGTCGGCTTGTGTTTCTCTAAACTGTCACACAGATCCTTCCTATACAATAGATCTCATTGCAAACTTTGCTGTATACACGCAGGCACCATCCCCAACAAGGCAATACAGGAAATTTTTCCCCTCACTGAACATGCCACACGCACTACAATAGGCCTCATAACCAATTCCACTGTTCCAGTTCATAATATATGCCTAATCGCTTTCCTTGAGAATTAATGGCCACAGACAAATAGTTTACACCAACAACCTAGACCACCCCACAGCAGCCCATGCATTTTCCCTGAACTCAAACAACTTAAAAACTGTTTTACAGTGAAGTCTGTCAGAGTCTTCTCAGAAACTCTGAAGATGAAAACTAGCTTACCAAAATATCTTTGATACCAGACATTTCCCTTACCTTAGATTCCAATAAAATCGTTCCCATTGACTCAGTACCTCTTATCACTTATTCATGTACTCATGTTTTGATCATATTTTATTTTGCCTTTCCAATGTTTCTCAATTTCGAGTGATAATATTTCTACACGCTTATTCATTCAGTATTTTTGGAGGTGGTGGAAGGAGCAACAATAATATCATCACAAATAGTAATCACAGAAAATATATTAATCACAATAAAAAAGTAAACAAATAAAAATACTGAAAGAAGGTATATATATATTGAACATTAGGATAGGATAAAAAACCACTGCTTAACAAAGACGGGGATTCCTGCGGCGTTGGTACATGAAAAAAAACATGAACACACAAAGAATATAATTTTCGAGCATGGCTCTTCCTCAGTAGAAGTGAGATGGCTGCACGCAAGCGGCCGGCAGCAAACTGCCAATCTGTCGGGTGCTTGCGTGCCATCTCACTTCTACTGAGGAAGAGCCATGCTCGAAAATTATATTCTTTGTATATTCATGTTTTTTTCGTGTACCAACGTCGCAGGAATCCCCTTCTTTGGTAAGCAGTGGTTTTTTATCCTATCCTAATGTTCAATATATCCGCTTTTAGCGCCTTTGTTTCCTAACAATATATATATATATATATATATATGTGTGTGTGTGTTGTGTGTGTGTGTGTGTGTATCCATTCGCTAATTAGCTCCTATTATTTCCTGGTAACTAAATATATATAGATAGATAGAGTTAAAAATAAAGGGATAGTGAAATGAACCACCACTTACCTTAGACGATGGTATCATGGGGTGAACACATCAAAAAACACAAAACACAGGAAAAACAATGAATATTTCCAGACTTGGCTCTTTGTCAACAGGAGGGAGGGTGGTGTGGGAGTCTGTTTCACACAATGACCGTTAGTCAGGAACATGCTGGGGGTAAATTCAAACAGGGCTAGGAGAGGGGGACAGTGAATTGAGAATGCAAAATGTTACAAAAATTGCGGAAGAATATATTAAAATGTTCATAACATAAATTTGAGAAAGCAAAAATAAATAAGTAAACAAAATAAAATTGAAAAAATATAATGATAATAATACTAAAAGACTATGTAGTTAAACATCACCTCTGGTATGTGGTGGTTTAATATACTGTAAACCATAGTTGTCAAACTCAATTTTGCAGAGGGCCGTATATTAAATTTAGATAAACATAGTGTCCGAATTTTAAAACTTCCGTAGAGGAATCGAGTGAAGTCTAAAAGCTCTAAAAAACATGATTCTTCTTTCTGTGTCACATTGCGATCGCGGGCCATATTGATAGGGCCCGGGGATGCGGCCCGCGGGCCGTTTCTTTGACATCACTGCTGTAGACAGTGGGCATGGAGGCAAGTAGAGGGTAGAGGGAAGGAAAAGTACTAACTGGGTATTATCTCAAATTAAGACCAGGAGGTTGCCTTGTGCCTAGTTTGTATTGGTAGACAAGTTCCCACCTTCTGAGTTCAGAGGAGCTGCGGTTGTTTGGGAGGACTCTGATGGCACGGACCGTGAAACAAGAATTAAAATTATTAGTGTCATGAGAGATGGCATGGATAGCTACTGGATGTTTTGGATTCAGAGTGAAAACTTTCTGATGGCGGCCATTCATTCTAATGGCTAACGGATTGGTAGTCAAATATATGTAGGAAGCCAGGCAGTGTTTGCAGGTTAGCTGGTATATTACGTGGGATGTTTCACAGGTTGCGTGTCCTATGATAGGAAAGTTCTCGCTAGTGATAGGGTTGGTGGAAGTGGTGGAGGCATGGTGAATGACACACATCATACACCAGGGTCTATTACATGGGAAGGATCCTTGGGGCTGTCTGATGGGACGAGCAAGACTGTGTTTGTGGACTAGTAGCTGGCTGAGGTTGGGAGGCCTGCTGAAACAGGTTCTGGGAGGGCCAGGGAGGATTTCTGGAAGAATGGATCTCATTTCTGGACAGGTCAGTAGGAAATCATAATATTGCCGAAGGATTTTACTGATGGATTCAATCCATCAATAAAAATGAGATCCATTCTTCCAAAAATCCTCCCTGGCCCTCCCAGAACCTGTTTCAGCAGGCCTCCCAACCTCAGCCAGCTACTAATCCACAAACACAGTCTTCCTCGTCCCATCAGACAGCCCCAAGGATCCTTCCCATGTAATAGACCCCGCTGTATGATGTGTGTCATTCACCATGCCTCCACCACTCCCACCAACCCTATCACTGGCGAGAACTTTCCTATCATAGGACACGCCACCTGTGAAACATCCCACATAATATACCAGCTAACCTGCAAACACTGCCTGGCTTCCTACATAGGTTTGACTACCAATCCGTTAGCCATTAGAATGAATGGCCACCGTTAGACAGTTTTCACTCGGAATCCAAAACATCCAGTAGCTATCCATGCCATCTCCCATGACACTAATAATTTTAATTCTTGTTTCACGGTCCATGCCATCAGAGTCCTCCCAAACAACAGCAGCTCCTCTGAACTCAGAAGGTGGGAACTTGCCTACCAATACAAACTAGGCACAAGGAAACCTCCTGGTCTTAATTTGAGATAATATCCAGTTAGTACTTTTCCTTCCCTCTACCCTCTACTTGGCTCCATGTCCATTGTCTACAGTATATTGAACCACCACATACCAGAGGCGACGTTTAACTACATAGATTCTTTTAGTATTATTATCATTATATTTTTTCAATTTTAATTTTTTTACTTATTTATTTTTACTTTCTCAAATTTATGCTATGAACATTTTAATATATAGTTTTCCGCACTTTTTGTAACATTTTGCATTCTCAGGTACTAGCTCGAATTCACTATCCCGCTCTCCTAGTCCTGTTTGAATTTACCCCCAGCATGTTCCTGACTAACGGTCGTTGTGTGAAACAGTCTCCCACACCACCCTTCCTCCTTCATTTTCTCCTGTTGACAAAGAGCCAAGTCTGGAAATATTCATTGTTTTTCCTGTGTTTTGTGTTTTTTTATGTGTTCACCCCACGATACTATCATCTAAAAGTAAGTGGTGGTTCATTTCGCTATCCCTTTTTTTTTTGTAAATGTATTCACTAATTAGCTCCTATTATTTCCTGGTAACTATTTAGATAGATAGATAGATAGACAGATAAATTAATTATATTAACAAGTGATGGGTATAGCAGGGTAGGGAAGGCAGATGTTATCAAAGATTGAAGCCAGGACATAAAAGGGGGGGGGAGGGGAAGGAGGTGGCGTGTATGGTCTCTTTAGGAGTTCAGATTTGGAAATCACTTCCAGGGAGTACTCTAATGACTATGACTGCGAAATAGTTATTGAAGTCACGAATTTTGTGAGAGCTGACATGGCTGGCTGGCATTTTGATTGCTGTGACCCTATTTTCTAATAGATAATGTGCGCGAGGTGAGGCCAATGGTAGAACTGTAGTGGACGGCCAAGGAATTCTGGGCTATAATTACTAAAGCTGGGCAAGAGTTAATTGGATACAGCCAAAGCTGAACCCAGGGCAGTTACAACAGAGAGTCAAAACAGGTAGAGGCTCTGTAATGCAAGCACACAGGCAGCATTGACATCAAAGTAGGGCAGATAGTCAGCAGAATTGAGCTGTAGCAAGACATCATTGGGAGAAAAATGGTAGTGAAGGAATTATCCCTATTGGCTAGAGTTACTCCCCACTATGCATTCTATGGAGGGGGTAGTTGGACAAACTGAGATGCACGAGCAGAGAGAGGTTGATTCTGGGCGGTTGCAAAACGAACGTCTTTTGGGCAGCTATGGAGCTATGGAATGATGTAGTGAGACAAACTAAAGACTGCGGGAGAAGCCAGCGCCGACTTCAGCAGCCGTTATACCAGGTGGGAGAGAGCCATTTAAGTATAAGTAATGGTGAAGGCATTTATTAAGGATCAAGCAATGGGAGTTATAGTCCAGGAAAGAGTAAAGTCAATTAGGAATGTCGTTATTGTACATAACTGATGTAATAAATTGTACATATGTGAATATCCTTACCAAGAGGTTTATTTATAAGTACTACGGCTCACATGACTACAGTGGTTTACCCACAATTTATATGTTCCTCTCGGGAGTGGCAAGACGAAAAGAAAAAAGTTATCTCGTCCACCACAGTAGGATATTTAATTGGTGTCATGGTGTGGCGTCAGCGATGCAATAAAGCATTGGGAGTGAGGGTAGTACTACTCCAGTAAGTGATAAGAGAAAAAATAAAATTAGTAGATTATGAGACGGAAATTATTGCTCCATTATAACAGTGTTACAGGATCAACACAGTGGCCTTCGTTTTGCTGATGAGGGGCAAAAGCAAGAAAGCAGTAAGCACTCCAATTCTGCCAACAGAAGAGCAGGAATCAGCATAATAGGAAAGAGTTAAAGGTCGTTACGGTTGCTGAGCTGAGCAGAGCTGCATCGAAGCTATGAAAACAGTGAGTACGCAAGCTTAGCAAAAATGCCGAACAGTACAGGAAATTGTGATGCCGCCAAGGACAAGAGTTCTGTGAAAAAAGAAAAACCATGAGTTGGTTTAGCAGAAGTATTAAAGTTAATTCCTAATACCTTTTGTGGCAAAAAAGGGACGACTGATGCATTTCTTGATGATTGCGATATCGCGTTCAGCACTTTTGCAGAGGAAGAGGAAGAGATACTATTAAATTTTGTGAAGTCATGGGTAGGAGGTACAGCTAGACAACAGACTCTCACCTGGGAGAGAGTAAAAGATTGGAAGGATGTGAGAGCGATTCTAGTGGAGAATTTCTGGCCTAAACGGACAGTAGACCATTATGCAATAAGTATGTTTGCAAGTCGTCAACGGATTGGAGAGACGGGCGTAGATTGGGCAAGTAGGTTGGACAGAATTGTGCACGAGTTAAGAGAAGCAACAAAGAAGGATTTAAAAGGGAGTTAATTAAATTAATTCATAATCTGAGCCACACTGTGTTCACAAATGGGCTGACAGATGAGAAGATTGTAGCAGTTCCATGGGCAAGAGAAACAGAATCGACTTTAGCAGAAACTATTGAAATTGCATTGTTGGAAGAAACTGTAATTTTGTGAATCAGAGAAAAACAACAGTACTAAGGGGCAGAGCGCAGGTCACACGCGGAATGGAACAAAGAGAAGAAAGGAAGTTGGAATCCAAAGAATGTAGGAAGACCGGAGATTTGCCAAATTTGCGGTGGAAAAAATCACAACACAAGACAATGCATGGCACCTGCAAAAAGTCGTGAAGTGGAATGCACAGCAAGCGTGTGGGGCCAGTGGTGCAAGAAATTCGAGCCTGACGCAAGGGAGAGACACGCTATAGCGCGAGTTTGCAAACACGCTGAAAGCAGGCATGCCCACAGGGAATGTGATGAAGCAGTGATGAAATTGCGGCGTTGGAAAAATGGACCAGGAAAATTAGGAGCCATAGATGAGCAAGAATTTAAAGGCAACTGCAGAAGATATGTGAATCTAGGGCAGCCTAGGCCCTGTGAGAAGTGTAAACTGTTGAGTCACAAGGGAGAGTGTCATGGCTACAGACCAATGAAATGTTGCAAATGTCAGAGTTGGGGATACGACCCACAAAATTGCAATGCATGTCCATGGATAAAACAAGTGTATGGGGCGCATAAAGATGGCAGAATTTCAGGAAACTAAGGGCAAGTGGAACTGTGCAGTCGAGTCCCGTTTGGATACAGAAGTTGGAAGAAGAGAACTGCAGCCACAAAACCAAAATGACTACATTGAATTGAAACATGAAGAAAGTATCAACGGGAAAATTAGATTTGTTGTAGAAACTAGGAGTTCCACCTCTCTTGTGAAGTCGGAGCGCATAAGAGGTAGCGTTAAGAAAAACATGTTGCCGGAAATACGCATTCAAGAAACCACAAGAAACCCTATATTTACTGAAGGAGCAATAAAGGTCACTCTGAGAGACGGTTGAGAGCTGCAAATGTATCATAAGATGCAAGTGGTTCCGGCAGGAGTAGACAGACACTCTCTATGATGGAATTTTGGGTCATGATTGGTTGAAGAAATACAAGGCCGTCATAGATTATGGACAATCTGTGGCGAGAATTCAGGGATATACCCTCAAGATGCAGAGTTAAATTGAGGAGGCTGCTAGGCTGTGACAAAAAAAAAAAAAAAAAAAAGAATTACAAGAGGAAATAATGGCACAGGATAAGAAGCTGTGTATTCGTGGGGGTGTACGACAGGAAAAAATAGTCGAACTCGCAGTTGAAAGAGTCCAGGAAAATGAAGAAGCAATTGTATGGAAGCAAGAATTAGTAGCATATTTATTAGTTCCAGAAGCACTAGTCCATGTGTGTAGAAGAAAATGTATTCTGACAGTGTTAAATGTTTCTGAAAAAGAGGTCTTATTGACGAATCTGAAGGTCAAAGCAGAGAAATATGAGAGGCCGCAGGAACTGGCCAAGGTGCGAGTTGACGCATCAAAGCAGAATATGAAGACGCGAGAGCACAGCAAAAGAATCATCCATGATTTGAGTGTAGAGCATCTGAGAGAACCAGACAAACAAGTAGTAAGGGAGATGTGTGCAGCTTATCATGACGTCTTCCATTTGGAAGGAGATATTCTGCCGTACACCGACATTGTGAAGCATGAAATACGAATTAATCCCGAGGCAAAGGGGAAAATCGTTAACGAGCATCAATACAGGATGCATGAGAGCCAGGAGCAGGATCTGAAGAAAGAAATTGAACGTTTGTTGCAAGAAGATATAATAGAAGAATGTAGGAGTGTGTGGAATTCGCCTCTTCTGCTAATTCCGAAGAAACAAGAAGGTCCAGACGGACAGCGAAGATATCGAATTGTTATCGATTACAGGAAGTTAAACGAGATGACAATTACTTTTCCCCTGCCATTAATAGCAGATATATTGGATCACTCAGGGAATGCGAGATACTTTTCAATATTAGATTTGGCCAAGGGCTATCACCAGATTAAGGAAGCGGACGTGGACAAGGAAAAGACTGCTTTTAGCACCCCTGATGGGTACTACCATTTTTAAGGTTACCAATGGGGCCAGCCGACGCTCCCTGCAGCTTCCAGCGGATGATGAAGATTGTACTGATGGGTTTGGAAGAAAAGAAAGCGATGAAGTATCTTGATGACATCATCGTGTTTAGTTCTACGCTAGTGGAGCATATGGAAAATTTGGCGACTGTATTCCAAAGACAGGGAGCACAAGTTAAGGTTGCAGCCAAGAAAATGTGCGTTGCTACGCCCAGAGGTGGAATACTTAGGTCACGTTCTGACAGACCAGGGAGTAAAGCCAGATCCAGGCAAGGTGAAGGTCGTGCAAGAGTATCCAAGACCCACAACTGTGAGACAACTGCGAGGATTTTTAGGGCTTGCCAGATATTACCGACGGTTCATTAGTGGATTCAGTCGAGTTGCAAAGCTACTTTACGATTTACTGCAGAAGGAGAAGAAATACTCTTTGGGAGAGCCAGAAGAAGAAGCGTTTTGCTCGTTAAAGGAAGCACTATGCACCGCTCCAGTGTTACATTACCCTGAATTTGAAACGTAAGTTCTACATTACGTGTGACGCGAGTGACTACGCCATTGGGTCAGTACTTAGTCAGTAGGTCGATGGGAAAGATGTACCCATCGCAATCGCGTCTCGAACGCTGAACAAAACAGAGAAGTCCTGAGAAGTCAACAACTGAGAAAGACATGCTGTCAGTTTGGTGGTCAGTGAAACAATTCAGGCCGTGTCTGTACGGGAAAGAGTTCTGTATCACGACGTATCATAAACCGTTGGTCCGGGCTGGGTTAAGAAACGATCCGTCATCACGATTAATGAAGTTCGGATTGAGGCTGGAGCCATATAAATATACCATCCAGTATAAACCCAATAAGGAAAACCACGTAGCAGATGTCTTGTCGTGCATTTGTTAGGCAACTCAGGATCAAGGCAAAGAAACGATCCGCCACGAGCAGTGGAAACGGAGGGAGTCAGAACAAATCCCATGAAGCCGGAGAAGAAAGAACTCCTGTATGAAGTGCATAATTCGGCACTGGGAGGTCACCAAGGATGATGGAGAACCCTGGAACGAATTCGACAGTCGGTCACCTGGCTAGGAATGCGGAGGCAAGTTGCATAGTATATAAAGCACTGTAAGCAATGCCAGAAAAATAAACGGCAGGAACCCAAGGTTCAGATGCCGCTAAAGATTACGGACACACAGGATCACGTGTTTGAAAGGTATGATGTTGACATAGTTGGGCCTCTAAACATCACCCCACAGGGCAATAAGTACATCGTGATGTTTCAGGAAGCGCTAAGCAAATACCTTATCATCGTACCCATAGCTAGACAGGATATGGATACAGTTAGCAGCGCGTTCGTGAAAGAGATCATTTTGCAGTATGGGATACCCTCCCGGGTGCTAGCGGATAACGGAAAATGCTTTACAGGAAAGCTGATGAAGAAAGTGTGTGAAATCCTGAAGATAAAATGAGTATTTAGTGTGCCATTTAGACCCTCCAGTAATGGTTCATTAGAACACACACACACAAAACCTTAGCTGAATATTTATGACACTATGTGGACGAAATGCAGGAAAACTGGGATGAGCTCCTAAAATATGCAACATTTGTCTATAATAGTACACAACATACAGTAACAAAGTACTCGCCATATCTGCTATTTTATGGGCGAGAGGCCAATATACGTGGAATCTTGCAGCGGAGACCAGAAGAGCCAGTATACAATTACGACAACTACGCACAGGTGCTGAGAAATCAACTGCAGGCATTGCATGATATCGCCAAACGATTCATGCGAGAACGGAAGGAACACAACAAGCAACGGTAAGACAAGCTGCAAAATCCGGAAGAATTCAAGCCAGGAGATAAGGTACTACTGGAGAACTTCACTTTACCACGGGGAAGATCAAAAAAATTACAGTATCCATTTGAGGGACCATATACGGTGGAATGCATGAAGGATCCGAATTTGATAATACACGGAAAGAAGAACCAGTTGAAAACAGCACACATGGACCAAGTAAAAGGGTCTTATTAGCGACTTGTGGGCGAGAGCTAGCGACAGAGCGGCAAGGAGATTCACGGCGGGTAGTATAACCTTCAAGGCGCGCAATGTTGAATACGCACGGGAAGAAAATCACTGACGGAAAACTGCGGACAGCGCAAGGTCAGAATACGATTTCGCAAATAACACAATGAATGCAGTGACCACTACAATGCAGCAGAAGCAGAGGACATTGAGAATATTCCATGCACTACCGCTGAATTCACCAGTCGATAAGCTGGGGGCAGAAGCAAGGACAGATGGCGCTGCAGGCGATTTGAAAGATGTAGAAGTAAACACAGTCTATGAGTCGCCATTCTGTAAGTCATCTTTCTGCTGTAAGCATGTGCTGTTCACAGATTGCAAGTTTGCTGTGAAAAAATGGTTTATTCCTTAGAACTTTAGATTTTTCCAGACTGCAGCACCATCTGTTGTCGAAAATTGTAACTAATTTCGAAAGTTTGTCTGCCTGAAAGTATACTGTTGTCCAAAGCATATTGCAACAAACGGTGTATTTCTATCACTGCCTGTTTAATTTTTATTGATTTTTCAAATATACCGGTCATTTTTGAAACACCCTGTATAATAAATAAATACAGTCAAACCTGAATAAGCAAGAGTTCAAGGGACCGCTTTTTTTTTTTTTTTTTTTTTTTTTTTTTGCTTATGGAGGTTTCACTAACCCAGGTTTTTCACTTATACGGGTACAGGAGTGGCTTTTCTCGCTTATACAGGTTTAAAAAATACAGCAAATATGTAGTGATATATTTATCACTATATATTTGCTGTATGTATTGTATGGGTATTATTCATTAGAATTTGACATATATGCTTACAAAAAGAAAACAAAAAATCTTAAACTAATATTTACTTAAAGAAATCCGTTAATTTTTTTGTGTTTCTGCAGATTGTACATTTTTCCAGTTCATAAATCTTATCAAATATTGTTTTTTCAACAACCATCAAGTATTCAAAAAATGGTGGAGTGGCTCCAGTGCATTCAAAGCTTCTTTGGAATGTTATTTACTTCTGTATCCAAAATCTGCGATCGGTCAGCTTCATCTTCAATGTCATTTCCGTCAGTACACGTGGTCAAACAATTTTTAAAGATATCTCGTCGGTGTGTTTTCCAGTGGTAGCCACATTGTTGTCAAGCTGGCGTTCCTTGCTTTGTTTTCCTCCATGACATTTTACCTCGATGGTTGGCATTAACATACTGGTTTTTGTGAAACACAAGCTTGGTCCATTCCTCATTGATAGGTACAACTTCAACCTCATTTTCCTCTGGCAATAAGTCATGTTTATCTGTACTGATCCAAAACCCAGCTTTCTTGAAGTTGTTTTTAACAGTAACATCACTTACAGTGCACCATGATCTCCTTAAAATTTCACGGCTAGAAGTAAGTTAATTTCAGGGCTATTGTTTTTTTCCTGGCACATAAGTGTTTAACGACTTCTCTGCGATAAAAATGTTTGAATGAGTTTATGATACATTGATCTAATGGTTGAAGTTAACTGATGGTATTGAAAGGCAAGAACATGACTCTTATGTTTGCAAGTGTTGGTAAGTCCGTGTGGGCATCACAGTTGTCAATAAAAAGCACATTTTTTGTTTGTTTTATCTTCATTTCCTTGTCAACTTTTTTCATCCAATTTCTAAATAATATCTTTGCCATCCAAGCCTTTGTATTACTGGCATAATCAACGGGTAGAGTCTTGACACCTTTAAAATATCTAGGTCTCTTTGATTTCCTGATGATGAAAAGGGGATGATGAAGAATAGTAAGGCGTTCCTTGCTTTGTTTTCCTCCATGGCATATTTCACCTTTAAATGTAAATGTTTTATCTGGAAGGTGCTTGAATAACAAAGCAGTTTCACCTGCATTGTAAATATCATTTGGATCATACCATTCTAAAAGACTTGGCAGATCTTCATTCCATAGGTTACACATGCCTTGGTCCACAGATTTACTTTCCCCGGTTGCTTTTTTGAAAGCTACATTATGACGCTTTTTAAACCCTCTAGCCAGACATTACTAGCTGAAATGTCTGAATTCCCAGTTTTGTAACAAATTCTTTAGATTTTTCTTTCAACAAAGGTCCATCAATGGGAATGTTCTTATTGAGGGTTTGTTTTATCCAATCTAACAGGCACTTTTCAATGTTAGGAAATTCAGAAAGTCGACTCCTCTTAATATTTCCATGTCCCTCAGAGCACTGAGACTTTATAAGAGTCTTTTGATTTTATAATTTTATAAAAAGTGGATTCTGATGCACCAATCTCACTCACTCTGTATTTCATTTCGTGATTTACCGCTCTCGAACGCAGTCACTATTTTAAATTTATCACTTAACGACAACGCTTTGATTTTTCATTTTGGCATTTTGAGTACGTGTTGAACCTTCCTTCGCAACTGATAGTTATCAATTCTTAAATTGGCAATTCAAACTAAATATGATACAACAATGTAAGTTAGTACCACGAAATTTAAGAATGGGTCGTAAATAGCAATTGTTAAATACGCTCAACTGTCGCTTATACAAGTAAAGACAAGTAGCAGTCTCAGTTATAGAGGTCCACGTGGGAAAAACGACTTTATCTTCTAGAGGTTTCCGTTTCTCACTTATAGAGGTTAAAAATGAAGGGACCTGACAATTATTCTCACTTTAGAGTTTTCTCACTTACCCGGTTCTCACTCAGCCAGGTTTGACTGTAGTGGGTCTGAATTAATGTATAAACCCTTAATAACTAATGTTGGTAGTAAGAAGAAACAATAAATAAAGACGGAGTGTGAAGTGTTAGTGTTAAAACGTAATACAATCAAGATACAGTGGATGTGAAAGACTATATTAAGGAAAGCTGTATACAAAGATGTTATTGAGAAGAGCGTGTGTGTTACAAACTTCACGAATTTTCCAGAAACCTGTGAGGAAGCACAACTAAATCGCGGACGATGCAAGAAAGTGCAGATACAGCATTGAGTCAGTGAGGAATGAATGGCGTGGATTCTGATGTTAGGGTTTTAGTATGTTGCAGAAATACACGAGCCAGCAGCAAGAAGGTGGACGCGAGAGAGTGTGTCACGACAGCAAGAGTGCCAGACCGACGCTTAATCAGCTGCGTGGGCAGCATGGCCAAGTGGCCATCCATAAATTATATCACACCTTGACAGGGGGCAGGGGGTCAACAAAGTGTGACATCATGTGACAAGGGGTGGGGGGACGTGTCATAAACTTTGTGACATCACATGCATAGTTTGTATCACTTTTTGGCTCATGGCGGCCACGCGAGTTCACATTCCCTGTATCTGCAGTGTCTCGCGTCGGCTCCCTTTGACATGAGCCGAAAGGCCAATACCGCCATTGAGGCTTTAACAAAGACCACCATCGCCATAATTTAGTCATGTTCAATAGTTTGTATCACTCAGTCAACACTTGCCTTTCGCTGAGTGATGGATGTGTTTTTCTAAGTCTTATTATTTTCTGATTTTCAGTTTATCTAACAAATTTATAACGAGTAAAGTTGATTTGGGTATTCTTTACCACAAACTATATGAAGCATATGCTGTGCAGCTTATGCTGTGCAGCTTATGCTGATAAAAATAAACAAAATATACAAGATGAGGTTAACACCTTTAAGGTTGAACCAAGTTCCGTACGATTGTTGTTGCCCCAGTGTCGAGGCATACTTATTTAAACGATCATGTGGCATCTGTGAACTATATTTTTCATGATACAAAGCCACTAACCAACATAAGCAATTACATAAGAGGCAACTAGAGGTTTTCCCCATCATGAAGATTCGTCCACAAAGCATTGCCGCTAGACAAAACAGGGAAGTTCTTTGCTTATTAAACGATGAAGATGCTTTATGGTTGGATGAAGATGATGTTGACACATCGAATGTTCCCAACACTATCGAAATCAAGAATTAAGTGACTATTATGCCAATAATAAACAGTATCAAGGAATGGGTTCAAAATCCGTGGACAAATGATGACTCAATTTTGTATCATTAATTCGATTTTTTTTTTTTATATTTTCTTAGAAGTTTGATTTATTGTTGATATGATTTTTTAACTAGAAATACATAAATCATTTTGGAAGTGCTGTTTTAATTTATAAATTTAAAATTGCAAAATATGTGACATCACAACAGGGCAGGGGGGTCCCAAAAATGTGACAACCTGTGACATGGGGGGAGGGAGGGGTCCAAATATCATTAAATTCATGTGACGTAATTTGTGGATGGCCCCCAAGCGACCTTGCAGTGACACAGAGAAGGGCGTGGCTCTGACGAGGAGTTGACGTCATGGTCGGACCCAGCAGACAGGACAACAGACGGTGAGGTGGCAGCGGAACAAGATACCTGAGCATGCGGGCGCATGTCAAACACCAAGCGTCGCAGAACGGGCGAAGAAGATGGCAATTGAGACAACACGCACACAATAATCATTATATACACAAACATGTATCTTCAATAATTTGAACAAAAAAAAAAAGAAGAATCATTTATGGGGGGGGGGGGATAAAAAAAGGGAGAGATTAGAAGGGTAGTGTGAGATGATAGCTTAGTGACAGAGTGGAGCAGTCGCTTAATTAGGGCAGGGGCTGCCAAGGAATTTTGGGCTATAATTACTAAAGCTGGGCAAGAGGTGATTGCATACAGCCAAAACTGAAACCAGGGCAGTTACAACAGAGTGTCAAAGCAGATAGAGGCCACAGAACTTTGACATTGGAGACAGGTGAACTGGTATACGAGACAGGTTGTTGTACAGGTGGCATGGCCAGTAATGGAGTAGGGGTTCAAGCGCAATGCCAGGGTCTCAAGAAGGAAATGTGCTATCACTTTGAAATTTGCTACAAATATAAAAAAAAATAAACCAACCTCTTCCTTCTGCACTTTGGGCATGTAAAATAATGGCCAAAATATCTTGATGGATCTCACAACAAAGTGTGCATTCTTTTGTGACATGTCGTGCAGCGAACAGAAATTCTAATTAGTCCCATATACTGCAGTGTTTGAAGTATTTCTCTAGTATCTTGCCATAAACATCTTCCAGCACTTGGACATCCATTTTTGAACTGAAAACTTTTCGACAAACACTACAACAACTGTGTAAAAATAGTGCCGAAATTGATGACAACTGAACAGCAACCAATAATAATCCAATATTTTTGTAAAGACATTCAATTTCTTCCCCACCATAAAATAGCTGTAAAATGCAGATGAGTAGCACAAAGTGTCTTTCTGCTGTTTCTTTTACACGCTGATCCAGGGATGATCGCAATAAATGCATATATACCAATAAAAAATGGAACTTCAGACAACTTAGCATTTATCACATTAGTAAAGACGACCATATCATCTCCATTCATACAGCATCTTTACCCATTAAATTACCGATAGTATTTTGCTGTAATTTTTATGGACATATGTAAGACTGCCCCCTCTTACTTCTGTACTTAATAGTTTCACACAGAGAATCCAAATGCTCCAAAACCGTGCAAACTAGCTTTCTTTTGGTACGAATATACAGGGTGTCCAGAAAAGGACTCCCTGATTTCAAAATTAAATATCTCGAAAACAAAGATCGATAGAGGAATGCAGTAAACGGTATGTTTATCGTGACAGCTGTAAGAAGTGTATACAGCAGTTTGAAATAATAGTTACAAAAGCTGCTAACAGATGGTGCACCAGGCCATACCCAGACGAGCTGTGCAACGAAGGGTTGCCTTTGCTACTCAGATGCTCACAACGATTGACAGTGAAGGATTTGATGGTGGCTGCATCTGGTTTACAGATGAAGCACATTTCCACCTGAATGGCTACGTGAATAAGCAGAACTGGTGATTTTGGGGTTCCGAAAAGCCATATTGGTGTGAAGCGAAACCCCTGTATTCTCCTAAAGTTACTGTGTGGGCTGCAGTATGCAGCAGAGGCATTGTTGGCCCTTTTTTCATTCGAGAAACGGTCACTGGTGCACGTTACGTTGCAATTTTGGAACAATTTGTCGCCACACAGCAAGCGTTAGAGGATCGACCAGGTACTGAATGGTTTATGCAAGATGGGGCCCGACCACATCGGACCGAACAAGTGTTTCGCTTTCTTGAGGAATACTTCGGGAATCGAGTCATTGCTTTGGGATATCCCGAATTTACTGGTGCAGGCATGGATTGGCATCCATATTCGCTGGATGTGACTCCCTGTGACTTTTTTTTGTGGGGCACAGTGAAAGACATGGTCTACCCGAAGCATCCCGCCACGCTGGACGAGCTGGAATCGGCGATCTCTGCGGCATGTGAATCCATTTCGGTCGAGACACTACGAAATGTGATGGCGAATTTCATTCTTCATTTGCTCCACCTCTGTAGTGCCAATGGTGAACATTTTGAAAACATTGTGATGTGATTGTTTGCAAAGATTGTTTTCATACGATTATTTCACTTATGTATGCTGATATGAGCTGTACAGCGCCATCTGTTAGCAGCTTTTGTAACTATTATTTCACACTGCTGTATACACTTCTTACAGCTGTCACAATAAACATACCGTTTACTGCAGTCCTCTATCGATCTTTGTTTTCGAGATATTTAATTTTGAAATCAGGGAGTCCTTTTCTGGACACCCTGTAAAATGTAAATGTGCCATTGCCATATATGAATAATTTCGCAACATGATCCAAGAGTCATTTACATCTAAACACCGAATGTGGTAGGTGAGCGGCAACGCGCTGGATTCACATCCTCAAGAACGCTGGTTTGAATCCCCAGACAGCCATCGATATTTTGGTTTGCAAACCATTTTCAAAGTCACTCCACACCAGTACCGTGATATTCCATTCATTTCCACCTCTAATGACCTAGTTCCACAATTTTATTACTTGGTCCAGGCTTCATTTCCACGTAAACGCTAAGATGTACAATTTCACAACTTGTTCCAGGAGTCATTTTCAAGTAAACACCGAGCGTGGTAGTCGAGCGGTAACGCTCTGGACTAGCATCCGGAAGAGCGATGGTTTGAATTCCGCGTACAGCCAAAAGTATTTCAGTTCGCCACAATTTTCCAAGTCACTCCACGCCAATGCCGCGATGGTCCCTCCATTTTCACCTCTAACAAACTAGTTTCATTTGCGCCACTGCCATGGATGTATAATTTAACAGCTTCGTCCAGGCCTGAACACTAACTAGCTTTCATTTGATACAAATCGAAAATGCAAATGCGTCTGTGCCATGTATGTTTAATTTTACAGTTTAGTCCAGGGGGTATTCTCACGTGAACACCGAGCGTAGTTGGTAAGTGGAAACCTTCTGCTCCCTAGTTTACGAGAAAGCTGGTTTGAATTTTCCATGTGCGACAGCAGTATGTTACGAAAAGGGCTCAGTAACAATCACCTTTGCTGTAAGAAGTTGGAAGCAATGAGGATATTAACGCCTTACCTCATTACCTTTGCCATACGTAACTGATACGAACATAAACATCTCAGTGTAATACGTCTGCCTACTTGTTTGTTTCGTAGCGTTACATGTGCTGTTGCTTGTTCTGTACATTCAATATGGATGTGGAATGCCGTTTTCTATCCAAGAATAAATCTTAAGATACACCTGCAATGAACAGAAACAGATAATAACACATACTAGACAACCTGTGCAAATATTTCGCCAGTAAAATAGGATGAATAGTGAGGTTGAATGCTTGTAATATAATGAAAAGTAGAACAGCACTTTTGAAACAAATATTTATTTTGTTTAGTGTAACAGATGTAAAATACATACAACATATTTCTAAACAGAAAAATTTAAAATGCAGTGTATGTACTACAAGCTGTCACAGACCTAAACAGAATACAACCAACCTGAATAAAATGCACACAGCATACCAACATCCCTGTGATGTGTGTTGGTGTGTGAGTAAAATGTTTACATTGGAATTGTAGAGCAAAACAAAAATGTTTCCGTAAAGGAAAAAAATCCAAAAAGATCCTTATTTTATATATAAAAAAAGAAACAGTTTACTGGCATCTTGTTAAATCTGCTGCTGCAACCTAGGGACTTGACTCTGAACAGTCTCATACGTGTAGCCACTTTAAGCATCAAATTTCGAAACATTCTTTCTTAATTTAAGATTTTATCTAAGTGGAGACCTTAATATGTAAAAAGATATGTCATTTATCGATTTCGGTTAGGTATTGAAGAAAATAAATGACTCGTAATTTAAAAAAACATGTTGAACGAATAATATTAATACTTTTACCCTGTAAGTCTTGAATTCAAACAATTCCTTTTATAAAATATGATGTGACCAAAGCGGACACCTTGGTCTTTAAAAAGATGCCTCATTTATCAATTTCGGTTGGATATCAAGGGAGATAATTGGCTTGTGACAGAAAAATGTGTTGTAGAAATATTAATACTTTTTTCCCTTTAAGGGTCGAATTTAAAAAAATCCCTTTATTAAAATATGGTGTAACAGAACCGAAGACCTTACAAAGGCCTCTGTCATTTTAATGATACCTAGTTTATAAATTTTGTTTAATTATCAAGGGAGATAAATGACTGGAGACATAAAAAACACAATTTAGAAATACTGCTATTTTTGCCCTTTAAGAGTTCAATTCAGAAAATTCATTTCTTAAAATATAAATATGATCACAGAGGAGACCTTATTCTTTAGAATGATACCTCATTTATCTACTTCGGTTATATATTAATGGAGAAAAATGACTCGCGACACAAAAATGCGTTGAAGAACCATTGATACTTTCTCCCTTTAAGGGTTGAATTCAAAAAAATTTCTTTCTTAATATATGAATTCACAAAAGCGGAGACATTACTCTTCACAATCATACTTCATTTATCGATTTCGGTTAGATATCCAAGGAGATAAATGGCTCAAGACACAAAAAATGCATTTTAGAAATATTGACATTTTTGTCATTTAAGGGTCGAATTACTAAAAATTCCTTTCTTAAAATATAATGTTAGCACAGCGGAGACCTTAATATTTAATATGATACTTCATTTATCTATATCGGTTAGATATGAAGGAAGATAAATAGCTCATGACACAAAAATGCGTTGTAGAATTATTGGTTTTTTTCCCTTTAAGTGCTGACTGAATTGCAAAAAAATTCTTTCTTAATATATGATGTCACCAAAGCTGAGGCATTACTATTCATAATCCTACTTCATTTATCGATTTCGGTTAGATATCCAGGGGGATAAAAGGCTCGAGACACAAAAAAATAATTTTAGAAATATTTAAATTTTGGCCCTTTAAGGGTCGGATTACGAAAAATTGCTTTCTTAAAATATGTTACCACGGCGGAGACCTTAATCTTTAATGCGATGCCTCATTTATATATATCGGTTAGACAGGAAGGGAGATAAATAGCTCGTGACACAAAAACTCGTAGAAATTTTAATACTTTTGCCCTTTAAGTGTTGAATTCCGAAAAATTCCAGTCTTAATATATGATGCCACCAAAGCGGAGATATAATCTTTAAAATAACACTTCATTAAATGATTTCAGATACATATCCACGGATATAACTGACTTGTAACACAAAAAACAGCATTTTAGAAATATTGAAATTTTGCCCTTTAAGGGTAGAATTCCGAAAAATTCCTTTCTTAAAATATGATGTCACCACAGTGGAGACCTTAATATTTAATATGATACCTCATTTATCTATGTCGTAGATAGGAAGGGGGATAAATGGTTCATGACACAAAAAACGCTTTGCAAAAATATTAACACTTTTGCCCTTTAAGGTTCGATTTCCGAAAAATTCCTGGTTTAATATATGATGCCACCAAAGCGGAGATCTTAATCTTAAAATGATACTGCATTAAACAAATTCAGATAGGTATCCAGGGAGATAAATGATCCATAACACAAATAACAGCATTTTAGAAATAATAATATTTTTGCCCTTTAAGGGTAGAATTCTAAAAAATTCCTTTCTTAAATTTGATGTCACCACAGTGGCAGTCATAAGCTTTAATATGACACCTCATTCATTGATTTCTGTTAAGTATGAAGGGAGATAATGGCTTGTGACCAAAAAATACACCTTATAGAAATAATATATATGATTTATTCCATAACAACTTGTAATGATCTACCCACATTTCAAACAAATTTATACATATTTCATAAATCTGATGGCTTCACATACAACATTTTATCAATAAATACGTCTATAGGAACGTGTGTAGCAAATTTCAGACTAATAGTACACTTGCTTCTCGGGACCCTGGCGTTGTGCTCAAGCCGGAGTCTGTAGGAGGTTACAACAGGTTGTGGTGGGCAGATGCACATTGCAATTTTGCAATGAGGCATGTTGAAAAGCAAGGAGCCATGGGGTGGTTTAGGAGCATTAGAGGTTTTAGGTTAGGTGGCCTGCTTAAGGTGACATGGGATGTGGTGGGAAGGATAGTGGGGAAAATTTGACACATTTCGGAAGAAGTTCTGAGAAAGTCATAGCCATAGAATCTGGTTAGCAATTCCAGGTCAGGAGAGAAATGAGTGAGAAAAACATGGTTACAGTTGTCTTTGGAATGTATGTGTTGGTGTGGTAGTTACATATTGACTCAGGATATCTGTTTGTTGACCAATTCTGGAAGATAATTAAAGAATATAAGGGCTCAGGTAAGGTTGTTGGAGTAAAGGGTGAGGGATAATTGTTCATAACAGATGCGTCTACCTCAGACTGCTAGGCTGTAAGAAAGAGATCATTTTGTGTGACAAGTATGGCCACTATCAAAGTGGAGACATGGATGATTATGGATTTAATGTGCACAGAGGTATGCAAATGGTTATTATATACAGATGTGTCTACATCCAGGCAGGTGAGGTTATGAAGGTATGAGCGTAGGACAAAGTGAAGTTTCGGAATTGTTCAGAGTTCAGAAAGTCAAGGAGATCATAAAGATGTCATCTCTATAGTTGAACCACACTATGGATAGTAGGGTAACCATTTGAAGAAAAAATTTCTCTAATCAGCCGAGGAAAAGGTTGTCATAGGAGGGTGCCATGCAAGTATAATCACACATAAACAAAAGGAAGAGAAAAAATTAACACTTATTCCCACAAAATTTGGATGGTCAAAGATGAATATGAATAGTGGACTTGTTCTGATAATAATCAGGACAGTGTGCTATGTCTTAGTGAGGTTTGGAAACTGGCATTGGCAATACTCCAGAGAGGATTGTACCTTTGTCCAGCTGTCAGCATAATACGGTTCAATATTAGGGTCTGTGAGCTGCAACAAAGACCTAAGGGGTCATCAATAAACTACGTCACATGAATTTTATGAGTCCCCCCCCTCCCTGCTTGTCACATTTGTGTGATCCCTCCCCCCCCCCCCCCTGGTGTGACATCACACGTTTTGCAATTTTAAATTTAGAAATTATTTAATTAATACAGCACTTCCAAAATTATTTATATATAAAATATTTTTTTCATAAAATCAACATTAAATCAAACATTTTAGAAAATTGACAGAACATACCAAATGAACAATATAAAATTTAATCTACTTGTGTCGATGACTTTGAACCTATTCCTTTATATTATTTATGAATGGCACTTTGTTCTTGATTTCGATAAAGTTAGGAATATTCACTGTATTAACATCCTCATCCAACCATACAGCATCATCATTTAACAAACAAAAAACTTCCCTGTCACATCTAGTTGGAATTCTTTGAAGACAGATCTTCGTGACTGACAAACCACTTGTTGCCTCTTATGTGATTGCTTGTGTTGGTTAGAAGCTTTGTATGTGAAACATATAAACCACAGATTCCACACTATCATTTAAATAAGTATGGGGAAGTCAAATTTTGTCAAAGCCTCAAAGGTCATATTGGCCTTTCTGCATGTGTCAAAGGTAGTCAACAGGCGACAACATAGCGAGCGTGAAGTCATGCGGCTGCCATGTGCAAAAATGTGAAACAAATTATGTATGCGACATCACCAAACTTATGACTCATCCCTCCCCCCTTGTCACACTTCGTTGACCCCCCCCCCCCTCACCCTTAATGTGCGACATAATTTATGGATGGCCCTTAACATGTATGTTCTCTGGCAGCCAGCCTTTCGACTTCTGTGTGCATGCGCTATAGAAGATGGATGGGGTACCTGAGCTGACTCGTTAGTTGTCAGTTAGGAGATCAGTACAGAGAATACTGTGTTTTTACAACACAATCTGGTGATACACCTGTGAAACCCTCACTGCAATAATATGCCATTCTCACAAAAAGGAAAGTTCAGGAATGAACGATTTCAAATTTTGGTGAACTGCCTCCCACTAAAGAAACTACTCATGTTCAGTTTTTTTTTTTATTTTTTTACTTATAAACCTGCTAGATTACAGCATAGTACTATGAATTTCAATCAGATGTGTGAATTGTTATTCAAATGACCGAAGAATTAATTTCACCTATTTTTACTAAGAAAGGGTAGGGAAATTTGAGTTTTTCTAACTTCATAACTTACATTGCCTTAAAGCATTTTCCTGCTCATTATTAATGTTATCACCACTTTTTATAATTCAACATACCTGGAGGTATCCTTGGTGGGCACCCAAGTTTACCATACCCATAATCTGGGTCGATTAAAAAGTGGGAAATTTCCCCCTTTTTCATTGTAGCTATGGCCACCTCAAGGCCAAGAATGAAGTTGCCTTCATTTAGTTTCTGTTTCACAGGCCTTCCTCGCAGATATGAAGAATCATAAGGTTCATCACCATATTCAACATAGGCATTGTAGTGTATTACTACAAAACTGTCCTTTTCTACTGCAGGACCACATCCTTCTCTTACCACCTAAATAAAATAAAAAATATTTAAACCATTTACACTAATAGTAGTTTCCAAGATAAAAGGCCTTACAAACATTACACTGTGAACCAAAACCTTTATGTACTATTAAAGGCTAAATAAATAAATCTCTAGTGATCTAAATAACCTGTTTTCCACTAGGCTTACACTAACCCTGTAATCCAACCAAGTAAACAGGTATCCACAGTTAACAGATTCTAACAATACACTATTCTGACATATATTTACTAGAGATGAAGAAGGTTACTTTAAAAACCCATTAATATTCTGTCCAGGATTCCCAGTAAGACAACTTTAGCAGTGAATGACCAAATCACTCTTAACTAAAGACAAAGTGTAAACAAAGGAAAAATCAAAATATGCAAAGAACCTCATCAAACTTCCATGGAGAAATGTGTTTCTATTTACTGGATGAAACAGACATAGTTATGATGTACTACAGTATATTTAACAAAGAATCAGATTGCTTCCTTGAATACACAAACAATATGAAACTATCATTTCTTCTAACTTCAAAGAGATTAGGATAAGTTTTATTTATGTACTAGCTGGTACCCACGACTTCGTTCGTGTTTGTAAAGAATTTGGATTGACAGCTACCGACATCTAACAATGGGAGAGACTATGTTATTACCACATACAACTGCCAATCATCTCCGCTGTGTAGTTTAGGCAGCAAAGTAAAATTTACGGACACACATGTCTGTGGACGAAATACGAAAATATCCATGATTGACCACTTTCAACCACCATATCTCCCACACTCCCAAAGTTACCAAAATTCGGCCAACGTTGTGATCGATAAGTGACTCTGTGTTACCACCACACACAAAGACCAGTGATCTGTGCTTCATAGATTTGGCTGAAAAGTGATACACAGGGACAAATACGTTTTTGGCAGAAATTTGAAAGTGCCGCAGGTTGACCAGTTTCAACCCCCATAGCTACCGACATCTAACAACCATAGTGCTTGACAGGAGACATGATACTACTACTACACATAAACACCAATGGTCTATGCTATGTAGTTGTGGCAGAAAAGTGACATATGCGGAGACACCTCTTTCGTCGAAATACGAAAATATCCATGATCGGCCACTTTCAACCACTATATCTCCCACACTCCCAAAGTTACTGAAATTCAGCCAACGTTGTGATCGAAAGCTGACTCTGTGTTACTACCACACACAAACACCAATGATCTGCAATAGATAGTTTTCGCTGAAAAGTGTACACCAAGACACAAGCGTCTTTGGCAGAAATATGAAATTGCCGCAGGTCGACCACTTTCAACCCCCATATCTCCCACACCCGCATAGCTACCGACATCTAACAACCATAGTGAATGACAGGAGACAGATTCTACAACCACACACAAACACCAATGGTCTATGCTATGTAGTTGTGGCAGGAAAGAGAAGTATAAGGAGGCACAAATGTTTGGTCGAAATATGAAAACACCCTGCATTGACCACTTTTAACCATCATATCTCCCACATCCCCACATCTATCGGCATTCGGCCAATGTTGTGTATGACAGGAAACACCATGCTACTTCCACACACAAACACCAGTGATCTGTGCTAGGTAGTGGTGGCTGAAAAGTTAAATATAGGAAAACACACGTCTATTTATATATATATATATATATATATATATATAAGATTTGAACTTTATATCATCTAATTCCTTTCTTAGAGACATTTTTACTAACAAATGAAGTTGAACAAATGTACCCCTTTCCTAGAATCATCTTGTATAGGAATACAAATTCATCTGAATGGCTCAGTTTGTATACCAGGAATGGGTGGAGGGATGACACTGAATCGAAAGTGTTAAGACTTGCACAACCTAGAAAAATTGCTGGAAAATTCTCAATCTTGAGGTTAAGGTATGGGAAGTAAGCCTAAACAAATGCTGGATTTCCATTTGAAACAAAGAAAAAAATAAGTTTTTGTTTTTAATTTCTTAACAAAATGTAATATATTTCCAACTCCTCATACACCATATATAAAAAAAAAACACCTTTTTGCATTTTATGACTTTGTCAAAGCTGTTGTAAGCAGCATGATTTGAGTCTGAGTGTAAAGGTATGATATGATATTTCCAAACAGGCCTTCTCACAATGATTCAAGAATGCTGGAAAGTTTGTGCAGTTACAAAAAGAATACTTTAATCAGAATTATAGCTTCAACCAAACATATGTGCACACCTTTGTTTTTACGGCCAAAGGCCCAATAATTAACAAATCTTGTTTGTTCTAGAAAATCAGTACCACAGTCACAAATATTTTTCTCCCATTTGACCAAATTTTTTTTTTTTTTGGTTCAGTTTGTAGATCATATCTTATTTCAATATCAATCCTCAAAAACTGATAACCAATACAGCCAACCAAACACATATTCTACAGACCAATAAATATAAAATAACACCAGCTTCAAACAAACTCTCATTACTACAAATAAGTGATTGACCATGAATATTTAACAACTTGATTAAATTGCCAATTATCAGTTCAATAGACAGATGGCTGTTAAAAAATGCAGTAGCAGTCCTAGGAAAGGAAATTTTTGAATAGAAGGTAACAAATAAGGATATAGCAGCATTGTCTAAAGTTCATAAAGCAGTCCCTGAACAAAAAGAAATTTAAAGTTTTAAAAAGTCAGATGGTTTTACTTACTCTCTTCTTTACCTTCCCATCATCAGTAATATTCGCCATTTTCTGTCCTATCTTTTCAAATGGTGTGTTTCCAGGTGCTCCTTGTATTTGCTCGTCATCCGAGCCACCATCAATACAATCTAGATTCACATAATCCAAAAAGTCATCCTTATAAAAATAATTTTTATGTCAGCTTCTAAGGAAGCTTCTACATTCGAATTGACCACTTCGAATGTTGCCGATGAATTCTGGATCAGCTCTCTATGATAGAATTTTTTTAAAAAATAATTAATAATCATGCTCAAACTCATAAAATTAGAGATGCTTTAAAGTTATAATTAGACCTAGACACAAAAAATGCAAAATTTTCCAAGAAGTGTCCATTTTCTTGAAGTTACATTAGAAGATCCACTCCATCCTGTTCTGCGGGTACCTATAGTGTGATTAAATAATAAATTTTCATATTGTTGAGACAGAAACCTGATACATCATTTTCTATGAACATGACGAATAAAAGAAAGGATATTCTACATATGCTGTAATGGGACTTAAATTTTATTGAGAATCGGTGTGTAAATTTTCATCTTTAGACATTGCAAGTTGTAAGTTGCTTCAAGAGCTAGGTGCAGGCGACCTCCAGGTGTAGTTCAGATTTCATGTAGCATGGGACGCTATAGCTACGATTCAGCAGAATAAAGCAATGGAAAGTTTCACGTAGACACTAGGCTCCGGCCTCACCCGTACCTCTATAAGCTAGTGGTAGGAGGAATATAGTGTCATGTCAAGCAGTTCCATTATTCTCATTGGTTTAGGCTCTTATGCCGTGACACTCTGCATTAATAAAACTGATGTTCCTACCATGTTAGTTCTTCATTCTCCGACCAACGCACAGCAGTAATCATGTAATCACCTATTACAGGTAAGGCACACGATGCCTTCAGCTTTGTCTCCAACCCAGTTTGTTTGTCTCTAAGATGTTAGGTCTTTGTATTCAACATGGTGATCGGACTAAATGTAGTTCGGTTTTTGATATTAAATGGTTTGTAATATAATTCACCTGTGTTTGTGTCTCATTTAACACTCTTAGACTAAAAGAACCTACAATCCTACATTCCGTCAATATTGTTTTCAGGTTAAGATAGTTAGCTTAGCATTTCTTGTAGCAGAAGTATGTTTAGAGCAGAGTGATTCCTAAAAATGCTTCATGAGGAAAGCCATACTAGTACTAAGCTGTTTGAGCGGAGGTTAGGAGTGAAGCCTAATGCAGTGTGGTAATTCTGGCACTATCAATAAATTGCCTGGTGTCAAATCCTGAAGTTATCAATAGTCAATTCAGCAAAATATTACTCGGTCAACCTACAGTGCAACACTATAAGAGCATTTACACAACTTCGTGTTACAATGTGCCTATGTGGACATCCTTCTTACCGTTGAAACACTTTCCCCATTTATTTTTAAGGTTATATATAATGGAACTCTTATGGACTCATTCATCCGTTCATTTGCCTATTTATCTGTCATAGACAAACAATTTATGAACTATAAATCAAAATTTAGTGAATGAAAATGAAAACAACTAAGTGGGGATTTAGTACGGGCTTGAAATATTTTTTTAGAAGCTCCTCCTGGGTATCAGATGAAACCAATCTGTTAACTTTGAAAATGTGTGAATTCTTTTCCGCAAAAAATGTATTCCCATCCCCCTCTATTTCTGAAACTATTAATCTGTAAATTCTTTTATAATTTACAGTGATAAAGATTACAGATCATATACAGCAGTTAATAGTTTTTGCAAATTAACAAAACAGGGAATTTTAAAATATTTGATTCTTCAGAAGAGAATTTTTTGGCAAAAAAAAAATATTTGTTTGATTCTTAGTGAAAATACTTGGTCTAAAAATATTAAAAATTTTCCAATACCTACTATCATTTTTGGGTCTTTGATTTATATATTGTATTTGAAAGAAAGCAAAATAAATAATGAACTCCATTTAAAAATAGGTAGTTATTTATTTATTTTTTTCCCCCAGAACATTTTACGGCAGTCTGGTAGCTCAGTGGTTATGGTGCCTGCATTAAAAAGTTTGCTGCTCTGGTCCAGGGTTCAAATCCTGGCAGGCAAAAATTTTTTTTTGAGAGTTGTGTTTGATCATATGTGCTACGCCAGGTCGCCCCGTGGTTCGGATTCCACATTAAACTGTAGGTCCCGGAGAAATGCAACTAACTGACCTTCCGACCTACATCTACAACCATACTCTGCAATTCACACACATTGTGGGTGGCAGAGAGTGGGTGCTAAGCCCCAATCTTAATTCTGTGCATTCCAATCCCGAATGGCATGAGGAAAGAAAGAAAACATAAAAGCAACACTACGCCATCTTATTTCTCGAATCTTATCCCTCTGGTCATTGCGACCTAAATACGTTAGCAGAAAAAGTATTTCATTGCACTCATAAGTCAAAGAATTTCGAATATTCTCCAATAAATTCAAATGCAAACAACGTCATCTGTCTTCCAAACGATCCCAGCCCAATCTATGTATCAGTTCTGTGACGCTTCCTTAAGGGCTGTAGCAACCAGTCATGAATCGAGCGGCTCTCCTTTGTATCCTCTCCATTTAGTCAATCAAGGCCTTGCAATACAGATCCCAAACTCCAAAACAGTAATCCAGATGCAGATGCACTAGTGTTTTATATGCCCTTTTCTTTGTGTGAGCATTACAATTCCTCAAAATATGACCTATGAATTCAGAATAGGGAATATGCATGAAACTCAAATTTACGTCTAGTGTTTTTATTTTGAAACTTTATTAGTGTAGTATTACCACTATAACGTTTTTTTCCTATTTATTCGATTATTATTTACAGATTTTAATTAATCAAAAGTGCTAAAAATACAAGGGAAATTGAACTTCGCAAAACGCAACGCTATTGGTCGAATCAAATCGTGACAACCAAGTACACGATATTATTGTGAACAAAGGCGCTGGGAGTTCTAATAGCTTTGCGATTGTATTGAAGTTTATATTAACATATCAGTATAACTGGTGAGATATTGTATTCTTGCTATAATACACACACACCAAATAATGACCAAAAGCGGTTTTCTGAAAGCACAGTCGGATAATCTTCCAAAAATTGATGCTTTCATGATGACAAGAAATTTTGCAACAAATCCGAATTTTACTGCCACTCAGCTCAGAGCAGTGAAAGCTGCAAGGTAATTAAGTGATAGATATTTCAATATTCGCATCCAAATAAACAAAAAATTCTAGATGTTGGGTATATAGTAAATTATTAGCCACTTTTATCGAATGCCAGCGTGGTCTATGAGGTAGGGTTTAAACTTCATAATTTTCTGATCCGCATTCAAATACCCCCAGCATAAAATATTTTTTTCTTCCGAAATTGTCAAGCTTGACCTTTTCATTTTGTTAAAACTTCATTTACATTCTTTTATTAAGTGAAATAATATTTAAAGCAAATCATATTACCTATAATTAAGCATCATATTTTTTTCCTGAAATTTTTTTTTTCATAATGAATTCACGGGTCTACCGACGGATTGTCTTTTCACAACACAAATCGGCCGCACATCCTTAAAAACTTCACTGAAATCATTCGTCAAGAAAGTCTCCATTCTTACATTTTTTTTAATTTTTTTTTTTTTTTTACTTTTTGTTAGTAAGTTGTTTTGGTGCGTTTTCAATTGAAATAGTTCCTATCGTGTTATTTATTTCATCTTCGTCGTTTCTTTACTTGTATATCAGCAAGAGGTATTTTAAACGAAATACGTAGCATTGGGAAGATAGTTTTTTCTTTCTTTCTTCTACACTCGATTTGTTCCAAGAACGGTTGTGTGTAAATGGTTGAAAATAAAATAGTAGGCCTATCTGTGATGAAAAATGGAGCTCGACAAGGAAATGGAAGAACAAGTGACAAATGCTTATGAACATTGCAAAATTCTTGTATCAGATTCCAGTTTACTAGCAGATTCGCCTCATGACTTAATTTCATTGGGTATGGAGCGAGTCATATTAGAAAGCCATTTTTGATAAATGGGCCGATATTATGTTTGGTGTATTTGTTATAAGCAATGTGACTTGTTTTAAATTTTAATTCGCACTATAAAAGTATGTAAAATGAAGTTTTAACAAAATAAAGAAGTGAAGCTTGCAAATTTCTGAAGATAAAAATAAGTAAAAATATTTGATTCTGCGGGGATTTGAACTCGGGTCAAAAAATTATGAAGCCAGCACCCTATCCCATAGACCAGGCCACCATTTGATAAAATGGGTGCAAAAATTTAGTATATACCAGTCATCTAGAATTTTTTGTTTATTTGTATGCAAATATTTCACAATCTAGGGAGCATTTTGAAAAACGACTATAACACACACATATAAGCAAGGTACCCTTCAACATATATGAAGGAGATTGCAATCCGTTCTTAAAATGTCTAATGGTCTCCAAGTAAGATATGATTAAAGTTTGAACAGGTAACAAACTTTTATGTTACATTTCCTAAAATAAATAAATACAGAAATTACTTACGTACAAATGATCTTCACAATAATATAAACAACTAGTTGCAGATCTATTCTCATAGCGGTACACCACTTTTTTCTTATATTCCCATCTTGCGGGACAAGAAAATACACTTTATAAAGTGTATTTCTTTTAGTATTTTTGCACACAGGCACAATACAGTACTTATAACATGGCTTTCGACCTCCTTCCATATCGACATTAGTTAGAAGACATGAAAGTTTTGAGATGAAACACTCCACACTATACAGTACGCCAATGCAGTCGTGTACTTACACGTCACAGCGTAGCGCGCCAAAATGGCAGCGTTTAAATCGGCGGAACTGGATTTCAGTTTTAAAGTATTTATTTTGATGTTAAATCTTAATATTTACATCAATGTTATATTTTATACAGTTATGTATGAATGCAAATAATTGATTAAAAAAATAAAAAAATACATGCATATACCCTATTAGCTTCACCTACGACGTAAGTTATGTGAAGTCTCATTTCATTTTGCTTTGTACAGTTACCCCCAGATACTTCAGGAAATCTACTGTGGCAACAACTGAATTGTTTACTTTGTACTCTTGAACAAACTGATTTTTTTTTTTTTTTTTTATGTGTTACTTATTCACATTGCCTTGCACTTTCTGCAATTAAGTGTAGGCTGCCATTTACGGCACCATTCTGAAATACGAGGGTGGTCCCAGAAGTACCAGACCTAGCAATGAAAAAACAAAATTTTTGGAAAAAACTGTATTTATTTTTCAACGTAGTCTCCTTTCAGCACTATACATTTATTCCAGCGGTTTTCAATAGCTTTGATACAACTTTTATAAAAAGAACTGTCTTGCTCCTCGAAATAGCCATTAACTGCCTACATCACTTCTTCGTTGGTCGAAAATCTTTGACCACTGAGCCATTTTTTTTAAAGTTCGGGAACAGGAAGTAATCCAAGGGAGCTAAATCTGGTGAATAGGGTGCATGAGGTAGCAATTCGAACTTTAATTCATTAATTTTGGCCATAGCAATAATGGATCTGTGAGCTGGAGCATTGTTGTAATGAAACAACACTTTCTTCTTAGCCAAATGTGGTCGTTTTATCTTGATTTCTTCGCTCAAACGTTGCAATAATTTCGAATAATAATCGCTGTTAAATGTTTTTCCTTTTTGAAGATAGTCAATGAAAATTATCCCATGTGCATCCCAAAAAACAGACGCCATGACCTTGCCTGCAGATGGAATGGTCTTGGTCTTCTTTGGAGCAGGTTCTCCCTTTTCAGTCCATTGTTTTGATTCTTCTTTTGTCTCTGGGGTGAAGTGATGGACCCATGTTTCATCCATGGTTACGAAACGGCACAAAAATTCAGCTTTGTTGCGGTGAAACATCGCTAAACACTCAATTGAAACATCTTCACGACACTGTTTATGCTCGAGTGTGAGCAAACGCGGCACCCATCTTGCACATAACTTTCTCATGTCCAAATTTTCAGTTAATATGCGATGTACCGCACTTTTTGAAATGCCTACTATGTCTGCTAGCTCGCGCACTTCCAGTCGACGATCATCCAATACCGTTTTGTAGATTTTCTTCACCATTTCTGGAGTCGTCACCTCATTTGGTCGACCACTGTGATGTTCGTCTTGGCAGCTCGTACGGCCTCGTTTAAACTCTGCCACCCAATATTTTACTGTTGTAAACGAAGGAGAAGACTCACCCAAGGTAGAATCTAGCTCAGTTTTTATATCGGTTGGGCCGAGGCCTTTCAAATGAAAGTATTGTAACACATAACGATAACCAATTTTCTCCATTTTCACAAATTTACTCACAACATTCAAGATTAATTGTTACCAAACAAATACGAAACAATGTAGCGTCTTGAAACTTGAAACATGTGCTTCATAGACTTTGTGCTTTGAAATAAAGGCATATTTTTCAAGCAACTACTGCCATCTCTCGGTCAGGCCAGGTACTTCTGGGACCACCCTCGTAGCCTCCAGATTGCGCTGTATTTCTAAGCAATTGCCAGAGCACCTTATTTCCCTACAGATAACTGCATCATCAGCAAACAATCCCAACCAGCATTTATCGTTGTCACCTAGATCATTTATAAAAATTTAGGTGGTCTCATTACACTTCCTTGAGGACCGCCAGAAGTAACATCTAGTTTAGAAGAGGCTTCCCCATCAACAGTGACATATTGTGACTAACCAGTTAGAAAATCACATATCCATTCACAAGTCTGATCTGATATACCGTATGCTCGAATCTTCACATAAAGTCCGTCGTGTGGTACAGAATCAAAAGCTTTCTGAAAATCCAAGAAAATTGTATCAACTTGTGAACCTGCATCGATAACATTCATTACATCATGGGAAAATAAGGAAAATTGTGTTTCACTCGGTCTCTTCTTCCGAAATCCATGTTGACACTGTGTAAGTACCTTGTTGTCATCTAGAAACTTCATAACGTTAGAGCATATGACATGTTCCAGAATTCTACTGCAGACAGATGTTGGAGATATGGGTCAGTAATTCCTAGGATCATTCCGATCTCCTTTCTTGAAAACAGGAATTACCTGACCTATTTTCCAGTTAGAAGGTTCATAGAAGGTATACCGGGACCCAGCGTTTTACCCCACTTCAGGAGCTTTAATTGCTTTACAATATCTACATTATCAATTTCTATGGGATCCACCATCTCTAATTCAACACAAAGTGGTAAAATGGGAATGTTTTCCATGTTTTCGCGCGTGAATGAATTTTTAAATTCAGTGTTAAATATGGTAGCCTTGTTGTGGCTGTCGCCAACGTTCCGATCTTCTTAGAACTGGTTTATTGTTTCAACGACAACTAACTTTATTTACATAAAACCAAAATTTCTTAGGGTTTTCGGTGAGCCACCTAGAGAATTGCAACGAAAGTCATTAAAGGCCTCACACATCGCATTCTTAACATGTCCACTTATCTTATCTAACTCATCTAAATCAATCAATCCGCTGCATTGTCCATGATCACGCATTTATCTTCCTTTGCTTTTTGAGTAACCTTTTAACATCACATATAAACCATGGGGGATCATTCCCTTCCCCGATTTTCCGTTTCTGTATATGCAAGTCCATACCTTCCCTGACTATACGTATGAATCGATGCCATATCTCTTCAACGGAGCCTCATGCTACTATGAAGGTAAGGTAATTATGCCCTTTTGAAGCCTTTTTGAATCTGTAAATGATCCTTCTTTTTTCTTTTTGCACGTGGTTGTTAATTTTACTTTAGCAATTACAGCTATGCGATCTCTAATTCCCATGGTGGTAGAAATGTCCGTGGATAATTCCATGCTATTTGTAACGAGAATATCTCAAATATTTTTGTTACCATTGAGGCATCGCGTTGGTTCAATTACGAGCTGCTCAAGATGAAGATCTGAGAAAAGGTCTAGAATGATCTCGCAAGCTGCTTTATCCCTGCCACCAGCAACGTGAACGTAATTAGTCCAGTTGATATAGGACAAGTTGAAGTAACCACTTAGCATTATTGTATGATCCGAAAATTCACAATCTACATTATTTACATTATTCCTCAAGGCCTCAGCAATAATTACATCTGCATCTGGTGGATGATAGAAGAATCCTATTATAAGTTCTGTCCTAACTACGTTGAGCTACTTACTAACAGCTATAAATACTCCACCTCCGTGGGAATGCAATCTTTCCTATGCTGCTATTAAAGACGTTAGCGGAACTTATATCTGATTTTAACCAACTTTCTGTGCCTATTACGATATCAGCACCTATATTATGAATAACATTTTTGAGTTCAGGCTGTTTATTACCACTGTTGCAATGGCTTAGTATGCCTCATTCGGGAGAATCGACCCAACCTTCGGGTTGTGGACTAAGTTAGTTATTAACTTTTTATGTGAATTCAATTTAATTTATGATCTATGCATACAACACTCAATGCACGAATGTAACTCATGTTTGCTGTTTTGAACCTTAATTTCTGATACAATGGTAAAAAAGGGTTTCTTTATTGATCTTAAACATCACCATCCCATATTCTTAGTGCTGATATTTGATTTCAGTTTCCGCTATTTTTTCTCACAAATTCTAGTAAAAAGATAACTAATGGATTAATTTTCACTCTACAGTTTTAAGTAAAATTACAAATAAAAAAAATGTTACAGAAATTAGTCTCCTACACAGGGTTCTTACGGGCCTTAAAAAGCCTTAAGAAGGCCTTAATTTTCATTTTAATTTTTAAGGGCCCTAAAATTTGCTGAAAAGCCTTAAAATCTTTGAAAAAGCCTGATTTTTTTTAACGCCGAGATACGCCGTAGTAAATTTCACTATCCCGGCGACGCGCCGATCGGCAGATTTCTGTCTGGCTTGACCTTGACCAAGTGCGAGTCAAAGTTCTTATATTTCAAGCAAGTAGTAGAGTATTTGCACAGATCCTCTCTTATGTAGTTCTGCTTCGTATATGCCTGCATCTTACATTTCTTGGCAATTTCTAACAAGTTTCTTATGTATATATTGTTTTATTGCATATTACAGCTTAATTTACATTAACTATTTTTTTTGGTATGATTTACGATGGGAAAGTGTACATTTAATGTATTATGGTTAAATAACGAAGATTACAAAAATTGGCTCGCTCCATCCCGTGATAAATACAAAGGATATTGCAGTATTTGCTGTAAAGATTTTGAACTCTAAAAAATGTCGAGATGAAACTGGAGGTCAAAGACTTCACATTTTTATGATGATTAAGCACATACTGGACAAATCTCCTATAAATTATAGAGTTGTAAGAAGTATGACTTGCATTGATCCTAGACAGATGGCGCTAAATATTAGCAACTGTTATGAAAAGATGAAATATCTTCTGATTCACTTGTCAAAAATAAATTTAATTGGAGGAGGAGACTGTGATGAAATTCTTATACAGTATCATAGTTTTTTTATCACAAGTTGCCTCAAATGCTTCAAACCACTTCAGCTCATTTAATCCACATGATGAGCATTCACGATTAGATATATTTTTAGAGAAGTATCTAGGCAAAGAAGATTATAACAGAGTACACAAAGTAATAAAAATATTGTTGCTGTTATCACATGGACAAGCTGATGTTGAACAAGGCTTCTCAGTGAACGAGCAGTTGGAAGTTGAAAATTTAAAAGAAGAGTCTTTAGTGGCTCAAAGATTAGTCAGTCAACATTTCAAAAACAGCAAAAATAAGTTGTTAATAACTAAGGAGTTAAGGATGTATGCAGCTATGGCTCGTCAAAAGTATATTGCGTACCTGGAAGAGAAAAAAAAAAATGCAAAGAATACAGGGATTCAGGGAGTGAAACGCAAATCTATTTTAGATGATTTGGAAGATTTGAAGTGTAAAAAGGCACACCTAGTAACTGCAATTAAAGATCTTGAAGATAATGCTGATAAACTAGCAGATAAAGCTTAGGTTATAGGGGATGTTAAGTACATCACACAGTCCAATAGTTTTCGACGAACCGCTAAAGTTAAAAAAGCTGAATTTGAGGATGTTGAAAGTAAAATTAAGGCTCTATTGAAAGATTTAAAAGAGAATTGACCTTTGTTTTTAAACAATGTGAAAATAGAAAAAATATAATTTAAAAAGTGTATATTTTTTTTTATTTAACCTGCATACATTTTAATGACTCTTACCAGTATGTTTTATATTTACCCTTATAACATGTTGTAGCTCATCTGGTAAGTAAACTTTACTCATATAAGAAAATATTTGATCAAATATGCCCAATAGGAACTACTGCTGTAACTCAAAGATGTTGAAAAAGTTGTATTTAACCTGTTTCTTAAACCTATGGAAAATTTTTCATCTTTAAAGGTTCTTTTACATGTAGCTTTCAAAAAAAAAAGGGAGGGGGGGTGAGTCTTCGTCATTCAACATTATACTTGAAATCTAATAAGTAATTGAGCTGACAATTTGGCAGTCCTTTCTGTGATAAAACTACTAATGTGCTATTATGTATAAAAACAAATTAAGTTAAATTATGTATTTATATGTTAGTAATTCTTATTACTAAGGTGGTACTATTTCTTTTTACCCTTGTGTCAGCTTTCTGGGGTATAGTAGTTTTTTTAGTTTATGTTTAATATATGAAAAGGGAAAAAGTTTCAATATTCACTGTATTGTGTGAAAACAAAAGTAAAATTATTAGAAATTTATTGTTTATTAATTTATAAACTCAATTAAAACTTATTTCATCATAATCTTAACATGAATATTTTAATTTCTTTGCTGTAAGTTGCATATTATTTTTTTTATAACGTTTTAATATACGTTAAATATAGCCTTAACAAATATGAAACATTGCCTTAAAAAGGCCTTAAAAGGGCCTTAATTTGTCTTTTTCTAAAAGAGTAAGAACTCTGCTATAAGTAACCACACTCCGCGATTTTCTACTCGTTGAAGGAGAGTTAAAACCTGAAAATTGGAATGTTTCTTCTGTTTGTGTCCATTATGTGTATTCACACAGCCCAGCCATCATCTGATTTAAGTGGCAGTTCATTTTCGTATGCTGATTTATAATTCCAAAACATATTGATTACATGGTTAATTTAAACCAACTAGGTATTAATAAATTTAAAAAAGTCCCCATACTTTTCGCACCATACAATTTCCCACCAATTTGAAACAAAGTAAAGTTATTTATTGGAGCTTATTATTATTATTATTACTATCATTTACCCGCTGCTTCGCACGCACAGATCATGAAGTGTATAGAAATGCGGGTAGTCTGGCTCTTTCTCCACCAGTCCGGAACTGGTACTAACCTTTTGAAATTTGAAGTATCTGCCTCTACAAAATGTCATCTTCACGTTTTACACTCTCCTTCTTTGGAAAAATTGCCACATGTTACATTAAAAATGCCGAAATATGAGACTCTGCGCAACTGCGTAATATTGCCAGCACTGTAAAAATGACACAAAAATTATCGGCACATGGATCATATCAACCTAAACAGTCTCGTTTAGTCATAGAGGTCGTGCTTAGATTGAAATTCGGCCTAGACCAAGAGAAAAAATGTTCTGTGGCATCCATCTAAAACATTGGGCATTTGTTTACAGCGGAAGCAATGCTTGTTAATTTCGTGTGACTTTTTACAATGGAGAGAAGCATAAACGACAAAAAAACATTACAAGAAAGGATTTAACCAACATTTCAATAGATTTTCATTAATTTTGAAGTACCATCTAATAGCTGGGCGTCTCTCTCATATTTTGGCATTTTTAATTTGATTTGTGGGAACTTTTCCGAAAAAGGAGAGTGCAAAACCTGAAGAGAATATTATAGCGAAGCAGTTAATCCAAATTTCAAATAGTTAGTACCAGTAGTAGGCAGCCTCCCCCCCCAAATGTTTTACCCTTTTTATTTTAGTGTCAAATATTAATGCAGAGAAGCAAAACATATATATTTCATTTTTTTTAAATTTCCTTTCTTTTAGTTATTACCTTAGATGCGGTTTTCATGCTGATGTTCAAAAGGTTATTTTTTAAGGCAGTTCTATCATTACTGTGGCGCCACAATCTGATGATGGATTCTTATAGAACTCGGCAAAACAAATTGAAAATAAATATTTTATATATATATGTATATATCTTGCTTGGTTTTCGAGATACAGGATGTCAAAAATCAATTATAGGTACAGTTCCTTGTGCTTTTGGTGGCATTTCTTCTGGTCCAGGCTGTATTTCAACCTAACAACAACCACTAGGAAGAAAATAAAACACCTATAGAGCATTTCCACTGTGTAGATATAGTGGTTTCAGTGAATTTTTTTGTGGTCCATGCCGGATTTCACTCTAACCTCCTCACTTTTGAGATACAATATCTCGAGAACTAAGCGTGATACCAAAAAAAATTATTCTTTACTTTCAATTTGTCTCGTCGAGTTACATAAGAATCCATCATCAAATTGCGGCGCCATGGTAATCATAGAATCCCTTTTTGTTTTTAACATATAAATACATTCCTAATCCATCAGTAATAACATGTCTTTTTTTCTTAATGGCTTTTATACAACTATCCACATTTTGAACCATTTTCCTTTACAGTATTTCAGAACTGAAGTAGTTAGATTGAAATGTAGTATAAACTTTGGTAATGATGTATCTCTGGTGGTAATGAAAAATATGAACTTATTTATATTAATTTAATTTAGTTAAAAAATGGAGAACTGCACCGTGATGCCGCAAATTTATATCGATATTGAAGCGTACAACTTGTACTCCCCTTTTTAATTTAAATTACTTTTTATTTTAATTAATTGATCAACAATGAAACCATTATTTTATATGAAATTAATGGAAAGTGGAATTGAGATTGTGGTGTACAGGTCAGCAACACCGTTTCGCATTCAACTAACATTGATATTTATTATAACAATTCCTTTTCAAATACAATGCATCAATCCACGTATAATATAATAGTTTACACATATCAGTCCGCAGGTGTTGTTAAGTTTCCTACCACTAAACACAACGGGTCAATGAGAATCTCTAGGGTACACAGACAGCCATTAACTGCTCCAGCCATATTGGAGCAGATTATTGTGGAGTGTGTTGCCTTTCGGCATTTACTCCTCCCTATTTGTTGACGGTGTTTTTCATCGCTGTCGGGTTGTCTTTGCTGTTTGGCTGAAGATGATGTCTTCAGATGGCGGTGACCGGTGGTCCTCGCGCATGGTGGAAGGGTCCTAGGTGGGAGTAGCTACTGGCGCGACTTCCCTTAGCGGAAGTCGCGTGAGGAGCTCTGTGAGGAGTTGGATGAGAGGCTGCAGTCTGTCGTCCTGGCGAGTGCAGGTGTGCTGACAGCAAGCCTCTCCTCCCTGTCTTGACTCTCCCGTGTCTTGATTCTTATTCTTCTTCTTCATCTTTGCTGGATGGCGTGGCTGCTTCTCAGCAGCCGTCGACTTGCTGGTGCCGGGGGCACCGGTGTGTTGGTCACCCGCAGCGGCCCTCTTATGGAGCCCTGGTTGCTGCCGTGGTGGGTGATTCTTCTTGCCGCGCTCCTTCTTCCATGCGCTGCAGCCCTGGTATGCTGCCGCGTGATTTTGGCCGCAATTGCAGCAGAAGGCGTCTTCGCGGCGCAGGTTGCATTCCGCCGCGCGATGACCTCTCCCGCAACGAACGCACCTGAGTGGGTTCGTGCACTCGCGTGCACAATGCCAAAATTTTTGACATTTGTAGCACTGAGTGAGCTTGCGAGAGGACGGCCCCGGCGTGGTTTTCTGCTCGTTGGGACTCGGTTGGGTTTTCTTAGGACCCAGGAGCATGACTTCGAAGGGGATGGATCCCTCCTGTAGCCTCTTGGTCACTGCCGTGAAGTCCAGAGGGCAGGAGAGGAGGATCTTCACCACTTGCTGTGCTGGCCAGCAGAGCATTGGCAGCAGCGTTACTGGCTGAAGCTGAGCCAATAGACTGCAGATATTCCCAGTATAGCTGGCGAGAATCGGCGGATCTGGTCCCTCCTCCAAGGCCCCCTCGTCAGTGGCGGGGTCTATTGTGTCCATTGGGCACAAGTCCGGAGTGTTGGGGTCAGGTGACGCCGGTGATTCCTGAACTGCAGGCTGGAATGGTGCAGTAGGCCAGAACGACGGTGGATTTCGCGTGGCAGCGAGTGCCATCGCGTCGAGGTTTCCACCGCCGACCACAGGTGTCGCAGACGTCCTCCTCCTGATTGCTGCCTTGGGCGGCATGGTGATCGGTCTGACGTCAAGTTCGCTGGTGGCTCAATATGGCGTCCGCTACGGCACGATGTTACTCGACCGGAGTCTCCGCAGCGAAAGGGGGAATCTCTAGGGTGCAGGTTTGGTCATCAATACGACACTTCGGGGATTTTATCACGATCACTTTGTGGTTACCAAATTCGGAAGGCAACAGGTTGGCTTCCAGTGGTCTTCCATCGGTGACAACAAATCTGTACGTTCGCCGGTTGCCTCATCTGCTCCACAGGTGACATGCAACACAGAGCACCACAACAGTACGTGCTAACCTTAGCCGCTGCACATCACATTCACTCATCTCTCGGTTGCCACGCACGCAACCACCATGCCCACAGCCTACTATCCTCTCCACACACACCTAACGACTCCTCGCTTCCTGCTCAAGGCCGCATTCCAGAGCAGCCCTGTCACCCTTTGTCTCACTTATCCACCTGCCTGAGCCGATAGCCCAGCATACCGCGAATACACCATGTAGTGTAGCGATACACTACAATATATAATAGTTAACACAGCTGAAATTATAAGCACTAAGTGTAAACATTGGTGAGAATGTAGCTATGGATATAACCAAACATATTATTTCTGTAATATTTAACTTAGCTAAAAAAAAAAAAATCTTATTTTTAATGTCGGATACGGAGAATTTCACGATAATAAAATTTATTTAGAGCAGTTTTCTTTATTAATAATAATAAGAGCATCTTTTTTTCTGATTAGATATTGGTTTTATTCTGACGATATGATGATTCAATCAATTATTTATGTTTTAAAAAAGTACATACTAAAACTAGTCTTACACGTTACGAATTATTTTTAATTTACTTCATTTTCAGTGACACCAAATTACTTGTCGTTATTTCACCTGCATTAAAGTAATTCCAAAGTTTCAAGAATTGATGAAGAATGTATTAATGCGGTTGTTACAGAAGCTATGATTTATGAAAAGAATCAAAAGCTAGATTTGTGGCTAGGTTAAAATGCAGCATGGACCAGAGTGACAATTGACTCGCTCTGTTGGATCATAAGGCATGATGGATTTAGTTATGTTGTTATTTACACGGTGTGGCATAACGTTTTAAGATGCTTAATTGATTTTTAGTTTCACTCGTTTCGTGTTGCTGTCGTCATTAACCCAAAGCACTTATGGTGATAAAGATTGCAGAATCTGTGTTGTGAGACTTATTTAAAAGAAATAACAGTTTATTATACTGGCCATGGTTTGAACAGCAGCCAAAATTTGTACACACTTTCCTTGAGCGATATTAGTGACGAATATTAGCACTTTATAGCCACAAAATATATACTAATCGAGTAACGTATGTAGCAATATGGAAAGTTCCGCACAAGTCAATGTGGGGAAAATGTATTGTTACCTGTTGATATTTCCGTTAGCTGTTTTTCATACATCTTTCTTCGAGGAAAAAACTGATTTTCTTAACCATAATGATATGTAAATAAGAAATATTGGCTTATTAATGTACAAAGTTTAGCGACTATTGTTCCAGAGACAAACTGTTAACTGTCTACCAGAGATAATATCATCATATAGTAACTAATCTAACGATTTCGCATATTAACTTACCTGTTGCGATGCAAGTCAATGCATATTACGTTTAAATCGCATATTCCGTTTATTTTAAGCACTGCGGTCCAGAAAATTGAGTAATAAAAGTAAAATAAATAAAACTGAATCCAAAGTTTTGTGAGATTATTGCGAAAGGAATGCGCGTCTGAAGTGCACTATGATCGGCAGCCCACAATTTTCCAAATATAAAGGTTTTTAATTGTTTGCTCCTTCCCATGGTACATATTAATTGTTAGCTATTTTCCCAGATTTTGACTGGCACCATCAGCTCTAAAAAGGTGAAAACCTCATCCAAATTGCTGCGGTACTTATTGCGCGATACCCGTTACAGTAAAGAGACAAACGCAGCTTGCTTACAGATATATAATAGTATAGATTCATAGCTTCTAAGCCCATCAAAAATGACGGCTTAAACAGTGTTCCAGCAAATGATTTCTTTTCAGATGCTTAACTAAACAGTATTGTTATTAAGTAACACTCATAACCTTGATGAAGTACATATTTTGGTTGTAGTTTTCATCATGATACAGTTGGAAGTACTTACATGTGGCTGAAATAATCACATCAGTAACATGGCATCAATTAAAGCAAAGCAAATTAAAATTAAATCTTAACAACTTATTCTGTGTAATATTAGTTTTAATCTTAGTCTAGGCCATATAGGTTGTGATAAAAGTTTATCTTATTTCAGCCACATGAAGTAACATGACATTCATGAAAGCAACTTTAGTTATTTAAAAACAAATTAAATTACTCATGCCTTTTGCTGAAATAACAAATGTCATTTGTCATTCTGGCCCATGCTACAGTTCAACCTAATCAAAACTTCTAATATTGCCACAGCAAATAAAAGCTTCTATCATAAGTGCATTAATATATTCACTATATCGTGATATAAAAATGGCTTATTTTAAAAGCAACATCTATGGACACTACAACAAAATGATCTACATCAACAAACAAAAAACAATTAATAATTAATATGTGGCTTTAAATGAAATGCCTACTTTTTATAATTACTTTGCAATTTCAATAACTTAATTTTTTAGCGTGTTGTGATGGTGACACCTATGGACACTGGTTGCTGTCAGGGTGCCAATGAAGACCAGGTGCATGACAGACTTAGAGTCAATAACCAGGCTCACCTTTTATTAATATTGATTAATTGTGATGAAGCTCGGCACAGTGGCAATTTACCTACACACCTGCTTACAATTTATACATATTTTACCATAAAATCAATCAGTCGGAGGCATATTATTCATTATCTTCCTAGGTAATTTGTTCTAGTCCCTCCTTCACACCTGAAATTGACAGTTAATTTATTTTCTTAGTCATTCCTTCCCTTCAAGACACTTTTTTAATCTTCCGCCCAGGCCTAATACACAGTATACTCCCACTATTTTTTTACCCACTTCCTATCTTGCAATGACTTATAATTTCAGTTACAGATGATCTTCTATGGTAATTTCCACAAACAAATCTAGCTAACATCGTTCTCACCCACTCTGGCTCCATTATTAGATATCAATACTGTGGGTCCTATATCATTCTACACTATGAATGGTCTTACCAAAGTGATGTAACACATATCTCTTACTTCCGTTGCATATCCTCGCATTGTCCTCTCCAACAGATGGAATATTCTGAACTCTTTGTAAGACACTGGGTCTTATTTTTCACTCAACTCAAACTCTGTGCATAAAACTCTAAATTATTCATACACAGTTCGAGAAACAGATTAATTATTTTAAATAGTTCGTTGTCACCACAAGATGTACCAAGCCAGTCCTAAGCAGGAGGTGGGTGAATAATTAATGAAAAAAAAGTCACCAAGTATATTAACACAAATTTCAGTCCACCACACGTTTATTGTAAGATCTTATAGCATCGAACTGGTTGGCCACCACCAAATTTTAAATACAAAGACTAATCGAAATTTCATCATTCCGTAGATTGCAGAATTCTTTAGGAAAAAAGGACATTAATAATCGAGTCCACTTTCCACCAAGTTACTTTAATGTCACATTCTTCACTTCTGTATTGTTCAAACTTTACATATTACACATTCTGTACCAGCTAAACACATTAAGTTCTCTTCTTGATACTAAATAAACCACACAATTACTGTAGCGTCAACCGCCACACTACCCGAGCTACCCGCTACCACACTTAGGTCACAACTGACTTGAAACAATATATTATTCCACTACTCATGTACTACTTACGGGTCGGTGGAAGGTGACTATGACATCACACCTTCCTCTACAAACAACTCCAATGTGCCCAGCCCACTATAGCTTACTGTCAACTAAAAACCAGGTGTTTATATTTTCCCTTCAACAAGCAATTCCCCTTACAGTGAATAATGGAGAGACTGATATGCAACTATATCAGAAATGTCTGAGGAAAAAACTGGTTTTCAGAGTGACAACATGGCTTTAGGCAAGAATATTCACGTGAATCTCAGCTGGTGGGCTATATGCAAGATATTTCAGATGAATTGGACAAGGAAGGCCAAGTTGATAGTGTGGCACTAGATCTTTCTAAGGCCTTTGACAGAGTGAACCATAAAATGGTTTTAAACAAACTGAAATCTATTGGATTGGATGAAAAAGTGACTTTGTTTTCTGGCTTTTAAGAATTCCTCTACCCAAATGGTTAGAGTAGGAAATACATTATCAAAAGAGGTGGAAGTAAATATACGAGTGCCACATAGTCCAGTCAAATAAGGATTAAACCTCGGAATGAAAGATAACAAGCTGAAAATTTGCATAAACCTTTGTTTTGATATTTTATAAGTTGGCTCAAAAGTCTCATAGAATCTCATGTACGCTAGTCGAGATAGTCAAGGTCAAAGGTCACAAAAGAATTATTTTTTTATAAATATCTCACTTTCTTTACTCTAAATGTTACTTTGAGTTACTAGAAAAGCTGTAGAGCATGAAATTCCCTACATACCTCGTCATATACTATATTTCATACGTAAAACCTTTCTTGAGCGTGGGGAGTGGGGAGCACTTAGCAGTATGAACAAAAACGCTACTGTATGATACGTTACCTGTAAAATCCAATAAACAGTATGATTTATAATGTTAATTATTTATTAATAATGGTGTAATAATGAATAAACTGTAATTATTTACTAATTAATAAATTGAATTTATGCACATTATACATTAGTTTAATATTAACTTAATTAATATTAATAATAAGATATTTAAATGAAATAGCTTAAATGCACTTTAATTATTTTTTATTTCCTGGCAGTTTATCATAAATCTATTACAATTCAAGTTAATATATAGAGAATTTTGTTGTTGTTACTGCTTATGTCAAATATGCAGCTCAATATACTTCATGTTCATCGTCGTATTCCTCTTCTTGTCGCTCAACTTGAATTTCTAATTCATTATCATCATCATCATGATCCATTAAATTTGATTCTAAAGATTCAAGGATTTTAGGTAGATATTCACTTCCTTCATCCAGATCATCTAGTTATAATGCAGCGTTGAGGCATGCTTGTACATTACACTGACCACAAACTGAGGATCGTTGCAACTCTGCTTTTCTGCATCCACAATTAAAACCACAGCCTTCATTGCAATTACAACTTCATTTTGCAACATCCATCCTCATTCCTTAGGTTCTAAATCATTCTCTAACCAAGTTTGGATCTGATAGCAGACAGGATTGATGTGTTGTCGAGTTGTTGCACTTGTAGATGGGAAAGTGGATAACTAGTCTGGTTTGTTGAATCTAGCTAATTTGATAAATTGTGTATATCGAAAATCTTCTATGCTGATTTTGGAGCAGTATACAATGTTTCTAGAGGACAGTTGTCTTGCTGAAAAACATGAGCTGATTGATCCAAATCAGAATGTTTCTCGAATATTTTAATAATTGATAGTTTCCTTTTCTAAAAAAAGTGCATATGTTGTGTCACATCCACTAAAGGCGTGCAAAAATAATTTGTTTCTAAGAACGAGGATATTTGTCACAGCTTTTAGTCGAATATATATTTGTGTTTCCACATTACCCTTACCGATTTTTTAAAAAAAAGTTTTGCTGATGAGATTGAGTAGGTTCTATTAAAAGAACTAGTGTACCAATATCTTCTCCTATGATGAAGACAGTCTTTCGTTGTGTAGATTCTTCAATGGCTGTTTCGAACATCAGCATCATCTCTGGCTTGTATTGTAGCAGTTTTTAATTTCATAATAAGTACTTCAATAAAGTTATTTATTACATCAGTTTGATAAAAAAAAAAAAATTTGGTTGAATGGCACAATCATTGTTTCATCCAAAAACACTTTGTAAGACCTTGAAAGGCTTACAGTTCTTTTACTTTATAACTTGAATAGTAATAGATTTACAGTAAACTGTTGGGAAATAAAAATATAATCAAGATGCATTTAAACTATGTCATTTAAATATCTTATTAATATTATTAGATGAATGTATGGTATTCAAAAATAATATAATATCCATAAATACAATCTATTAATTAGTAAATAATTACAGTTTTTATAATTACAACATTATTAATAAAAAATTAACATTATAAATCATACAGTCTATTGGATTCTACAGTTAATGTACCGTAAGTAGCGCTATCGTCCTTGTGGCTAAGCGCTTCCCAAGAAGGGTTAAATCTATGAAATATTACCTATGAAGAAATTTGTAGAGAATTTTATGCTCTACACCTTTTCTAATAACTCAAAGTAACATTTACAGTAAAGAAAGCGAGATATTTGTAAAAAAGTTTTTTGTGACCTTTGACCTTGAATATCTTGACTAGCGTACAGGAGATTCTCTTTTGAGCCAACTTAAAAACTTAAAAAAGGTCAAAAGAAAGGTTTGTGCAAATTTTCAGCTTGTTGTCTTTCATACCGAGGTTTGCCCCTTTTTTCACCTTAGTTGACTGGATTAACAGGGCAGTGTATTGGGACCACTGCTGTTCATCATTCTAATGAATGACTGTGTTGATGGATTACGGTCAGAGTCTAGGTATTTTGCAGATGATATAATGGTTTACAATAGGATCAAAATAGGTGAAAACTCTGCAAGGTGAGCTGGATAGAATATCTAAATGGGTAGGTCAGCATGGAATAAAGATTAATTCCAAAAAATTCAGCTTATTAGGTACACAGATTTAAAAAAACTTAAGGTTAATTATGATTGCTTGTTGAAGGTTTGATAAGTAAATATCTCGGCATAATGTTTGATAACAAACTCAACTGGGCAGAGCGCATTGGGCATTTGGTAGGAAAAGGTTACAAAATTTTTCATTTACTAGAGAGGGTGATGAGAGGATGTACCAGAGAAGTTACGGATTACAGTTACAAAACTTTGGTCAGACCACTGGTCGAATATGGTGGTGTAGTTTTATTTTTTTACTTTTGTTATTCAGTTTTTTGTACCGCAGTACTCTAAAGTAAACGGAATACGTGAATCAAACATAATCACCATTAATTTACATCATAACAGGTCAGTTGTCATATAAAATGCATTAGATTATTAGCGCGGTAGACATAGATTGTCTTTGGTAGACAGTTAAAGTTTGTCTCTGGTACAATATGTCTTGCGTGATCGCCAGAGGAAGTACAATAAACATTATTACACCAATATTTTTTTGTTAGATATCTATGGATACGGAATTCAGTTTTTTTCTTTTTTTTCTTTTCAAAGAATAATGTCTTAGGAAAAAGCTAAGAGGTAAATACGAAGTTTTTCCTTAAAACTTCTACAGAATTGTCTATTCTTATGATGCACTTTATTCAAATAATATATATTTGGTGGCTCTCATGTGCAAATATTCTTAAACGTGTGTACAAATTTTGGCTGCTGTTCAAACCACTAGCAGTGAAATAAACTGTTCTTCCTATAAAATAACTTCATAACCCTGATTTCTTAATGTTTATCTCCATACGTGCAATTGAGTTAATGGCGGAAACAACATGCAACCAATGAAATTAAAAATTAATTGGGCATCTTAACACCTTATGTTACACCGCGTAAATTATAAAACTTAGGCCCGGTGCACACGAGCGTCATTTCATGCGGCGTGCATGCTGAGATGCCGCTCTAGCGGCTAGGAGTACACAGGAACAGATACGGCAGTGCACACACACCAACGGCGACGCCGCGGTCACGCCGCAGCAACCCAGCGGTTGTTTTCCCTGTTCTCGCCCACCACGCCGAAGGGTCACCGTGCACGCTACTGCAGTCTCCAAGTACATGGAGCGGTGGACACGGGAGGCAGAACATGCTAGCGCGGCAAGCATGGCAGACAAGTTATTAGTTTAGAAAATATTGAAATCGAACATTTTATTGATATAATTAAGACTTATCCAGAAATTTAGGACATCCGTCAAAAAATTATCATGATTGAATCAAGAGGAGAGCTTGGACCAGTATATGTCGGATATTCATTGAGGGATTCGAGGAAAAGGATGATAAGGGCGAAAATGAAATATTTAAGCAAAATATTTCGTGTTTAATACAATTCCAGGTTTACGTAAAGTATTTACAATCTAGATTTTATGTATCATACTTATAAAATTTATAGTAAATTGTTGTTGCAAACACAAAAGTTCTTAAATAAAATTCCTTTACCGGGGTAAGGAGGCAACATCAGAAACAAAATATGCTGCTATCATGTTCCTTACATGGATAGACTGCTAAGTAGTTCCTCTTGTTGGAACCGAGGCTTCTTTTCCGATATCGATGAAACCTTCTATACTCATTTCGTCTTGGATGTTGTACCCATCTCTTGTTCTTAAAAATTGTAAAGTGAACAACACGGCTGTATCAATAGGATAGATAAATCCAAATTTAAATTAATTGTTTTATTAAAAATTTTCCATTTATTGTAGAGAATGCCAAATGTACTTTCTACTTTTCTCCTGGCGCGTGACAATCTGAAGCTGAAAAGCCTTGTTTTTTTGATAAAACTTTACCACTGTAAGGCCTCATATATTTGGTGAAAGGGAAAATGCTTCATCACCAACAAAATAGAAGGGCATTTTTGGACCTGCAGTGCCGGCAGAGGTTGTCCTCTTGGAATGTTTATTTAATTGTTTTCAAGCTTCATATAAAAATAAGTTCTTTGGAATAGTCCTATACTGCCAATAACGTCTATCCTGTGTCCTTAATAAATGATTTTTAAAGATAAAGTACGCATAAATTACCCCCTTCTTATTATACACATCCATCATTGACAGTGGGACGTCTACTGCCGCCTGCTATGTGTGCATCGGATGTCGCGTGCGCACAGCGTACAAGCGACTTGAAATGACGCTCGTGTGAACCAGGCCTTATGCCTTATGCTGTAACGCAGTGTGTCAATTGCCATTCTGGTCCAGGATGCATTTCAACCTAACAACAAACTTGGCTTCTGTCACATGCTCATTAATACATTCACTTTTTTAGCTATCGACTCTTGGCCTGCTGGAGGTACTTATATGCGACTAAAATAATAACATCAAAGTTATTGACTTTATTGAAAGCAAAGATAAATTAAAATAATTCATATTCTGATGCTACATCACATTAATTATAAAGCTAAATCCATATTGTCGCCTATGTTTCAACAAAGCTTATCAACTGTCATAATGGTCTAGACTGTACTTCAACCGCAACCTCAGATAATATTGACGTTCGAAAATCATAGCTTCAAGCAACCTTGCATTAATACATACACTGTACAGTGAACAAGTCATGACAATTTGGAATTATTTATATGTGGCTGAAATAATGGCATTAGTAATACGATGATGTGAAAGCAAAGGAAATTAAAAATAATTCTTAAGTTGTGATACTGCACATGATTAGTGTTAATCCACGTAAATTCATATTTTATAGAAATATAACTGATCGTACTAACATATCGTCAAAATAAAACCAATATCCTAACAGCAAAAGGAAAAGAATATTTCAGAAAATTAAATTGGAATCGCGAATCACTGGATGAAGGTAGGAGAGTGAAGAGAGTGCTGGGAATATAGATGGCATATGTTGGTGATGGGGCATAATGGGATTTTGGTCAAAGAATTAGGAATAGTGCATGTAAGAGGAAACATGACCATGACCACAAGTTGGCACTCGATTTCATGCATAAGGGAGCAGGAAAATTTTCTTTTTCTGGTAAGGGTGTCAGGGATTGGAACAAATTATCAAGTCAAGTAATGAATAAGTAATGTACCAAAAACCCTTAAGGAATTTAAAATAAAAATTTGTAAAACAGAAAAATAAATGGGGGAGGGATATAACACACCAATTATAAAAGAAAATGTTAAAAAATAAAATAAAAAGGAGTAATTAGATGACTGGGAGAATTGACGCCGGAGTATTAACTCCATTGCAATTAAATTAATGATAATATTAAATTGTGCAGTCCTCCGTATCAGCATTTAAAAATGGCACTCAGAAGTGTTACAGAGACTAATCCACTAAGTAAGGTAAAGGTAACATTTTATTTCTCTCAAACATTGTTACACCCATATACATCACAAAATAAAACACTTTCTTAACATTTTTTCTTCTTCTCACAATAATTATCTATACAAATTAGTACATTTAATTTTTCAGATAGCTTTTCTACTAATTCATAAATTGTATAGTTAATTAAAATATGAATGAAACAAAACTCTCGGACATCAGTATGTAAATCAAACCTAAGGCAATAACTAAACAAAGGATTTAGATTCACTCCTCTCAACGTTAATATATGGTAACAGAATAAAATCGGTAAATAATTTTTACACATACCAAAGCATACGCGCGTGATGCAGTGGGCAAATGCTAGTATCTGAAAAGTTGACTCTTCTTGGTAATTATCTGCATTCTATGTCTATCCAACTAATTAGATATCTTGTAGAGATCCATTTACATTTGCTCACAATCCTCTCTTGATGATATCCTATTATATAGCATGATGACATATCCAAACAGCCTAACTTCTGACTGTAGATCGAGAAAAGAATCATTCATTAGAATAATGTTCAGTAATGGTCCCAATTTACTATCCTGCAGCACACCTGTTTTAACTTCCATCTGTCCTGATATTCCATTACTCACTTTGACTCTGTTTCTTACATCTCAAGAATTTGTCTAGATAGCAAGATAGGTCTTGGCTTAACCCAATGTTCTTAATCTTATTAACAATCTTTCTATAATATCCAACTGCCAAATGCCTTGGAATGTTCCAGTGCCACACTATCTGCCCCGCCTCCCTTGTCCATTTTATGCAAAATATCTTGAGCATGACATACTGAGTTTCACATGAATAACCTCCATGCTACTGACTTACAAACAACTTCTTTTCCTAGCAGATTTTCCTTATTCAGGTGTTTATAAAGAACTAACAGTGATATCAAACCACGCCCGCCGTAAGCGGACGAGCAAGGCGTGCACCGCACGCGGGCGGCACATCAAGGGGGGGGGGGGGGGGGGGGGCAAAACGAGTGATCGACAGTCGCCGCCCCGCGATAGTTGCCACTCCACTGTCGCCACGACGAAATTTGCAGTGTATTATGTAGCAGGCCACCTTTTTTTTTTTTTTTTGCTCAACAGCTGCTTCGGGCGGTCGGCGACACTCGGGATGGCAACAATGGGGGCGGCAAATAATGTTCGAAGGGGCGGCAATCTCACAGTTTTTTGACCCGGTTCGAAAATTTCATAGATCCACCACTGGCTGTACTTAAACAGGAGGCGGCATAATCGGGATTGCACGCGGGCACCCTAACAGCTAGTGGCGGGCCTGGATCAAACCAATGGGTCTATCCTTCTGAACACTATTTGTATCCATTCCCTTATATAATTGTACTACTATGGCTCATTTCTTGACCCTTGGGATCCAGATTTAAATTAAATAATACTTGCAGGCAATATCTTTACCAACTACTTTGCTTGTTTTATTTTCTCCACATATAAAAAAATGGCTCCAAAAATGTGGAATATGGATTAACTACTGTGATGTGATGTTTTCTTCACATTCCTCACACACATTTTAGAGAAACTAAAAATTCTGAAAGGCGTAACATCTGTGCAACTATGAAACGCTGCCAGCATGTAAAAATACCATAAATATTTTCAGTGCATGTGTGCTTCAGCAGAAATGCTGCATAGCAAGTTGAATTAAACCCCGAGTGGCATCACATGTATCAATCACATGAACATCATGCTGTCACTATGTAGTAAGTGTAGCATGTTGTAGTACGGAACAAAACCCCCACTACAAAGTCGCAAGTCAACGTCACAAGTCTTCTTGCTTCTAATTGGCTGTCTGAGCAATGGCCGCTGTAGAGTCACATAGTGCAGCTCGCTCCTTACGCAATAAAGACTGTACCGCCATATCGCTCTTTCTTCATTCCATTAGATGCAAACACGAGGAAAAGATGTAGTCACTACCAGAATACCTGAGTAGACAGGGCCAGATTAAGACAGCGCGAGGCCTGTGTGAAGAAGGGGCCCTTGATTTTTGCCATTCGGGGGAAAATTGTAGAGCTAAATAAAAAAAAGTCACCCATCTAGCCTAGGCGCGAGGGCCCCTAGGAGGCGCGAGGGCCCCTAGGAGGCGAGAGGGCCCCTAGGAGGCGCGAGGCCCCCTAGGAGGCGCGAGGCCCTTAGCATTTGCTACCTCCTGCTACGTGGTTAATCCGGTACTGTGAGTAGCAAATAAAACTAACAATGTTTCACTGGCCTTGCTTGCCTCGTAGTAGCAATGCTTCACTATTGGTTGGGTTTCATGATGTTATCAAGTATTAATTATAGGAAGCAGTTGACCCCTTGTGTCTAAAGTGTTAGCTAATGGGAGGTTATTTGAAGATGAGTGTTTACAAACAGTTTCATTACCTTTTCTAAGCATTTAATATGATTTTTGGTCAGCTTAGTAAGGTGTTATTAACTCAATCCATCCTAACGTAGAGAGTGGACGATAATGTAATAGCTAGGTTTTTCTTAATAAATGTTGTTAACTTGTATTTCTGTGCCAAGTTTCACTAATCTCATAATACTGTTGGTTAAAGAACTCACGTTGTCTTAATCTTATATATATATATAAAAATAGACGTGTTTTTTCCTATATTTCACTTTTCAGCCACCACTACCTAGCACAGATCACTGATTTTTGTGGGTCGAAGTAGCATGGAGTTTCCTGTCATGTACAACGTTGGCCGAATGCCGATAGCTGTGGGGATGTGGGAGATATAATGATTAAAGTTGGTCAGTGCAGGGCGTTTTCATATTTCGACCAAAAATTCGTATCTCCGTATACTTCTCTTTCCTGCCACAACTACATAACATAGACCTTTGGTGTTTGTGTGTGGTAGTAGAATCATCTTTCCTGTCGTGCACTATGGTTGTTAGATGTCGGTAGCTATGGGGGTGTGGGAGATATGGGGGTTGAAAGTGGTCGACCTGTGACAATTTCATACTTCTGCCAAAGACAAAAGTGTCATGGTGTATCACTTTTCAGCGAAAACTACAGATCACAGATTACTGGCGTTTGTGTGTAGTAGTAGCACAGAGTCACCTTTCGATCACAACAGCGGCCGAATTTCAGAAACTGTTGTACTGTGGTAGATATGGTGGTTGTAAGTGACCGACCAAGGATATATTCGTATTTCGACTGTCTCCGCATATGTCACTTTTCTGCCACAACTCCATAGCATAGAGCATTGGTGTTTGTGTTTGGTAGTAGAATCATATCTCATGTAGTGCACTATGGTTGTTAGATGTCGGTAGCTATGGGGGTGTGGGAGAAATGGGGGTTGAAAGGGGTCGACCTGTGGCAATTTCATACTTCTGCCAAAGACAAAAGTGTCATGGTGTATCACTTTTCAGCAAAAACTATAGATCACAGATAACTGGCGTTTGTGTGTGGTAGTAACACAGAGTCTCCCATCGATCACAACGTTAGCCGAAATTCGGTAACTGTGGGAGTGTGTGAGATATGGTGTTTGAAATTGATCGATCATGAATATTTTCATATTTCATCCAAAGACTTGTGTGTATCCGTAAATTTTACTTTGCTGCCGGAACTACATAGCGCAGAAGACTGGTATTTGTGTGTGGTAATAGTATCGAGTCTCCCATCGTGCACTATGGTGGTTAGATGCCTATAGCTGTCAATATGAATTCTTTACAATCACGAACGAAGTCGTGGGTACCAGCTAGTCTTATATATATATAAAAATAGACGTGTTTTTTCCTATATTTCACTATTCAGCCACCACTACCTAGCACAGATCACTGATGTTTGTGGGTTGAAGTAGCATGGAGTTTCCTGTCGTGCACAACGTTGGTCGAATGCTGATAGCTGTGGGGATGTGGGAGATATAATGATTAAAGTTGTTCAGTGCAGGGCATTTCATATTTCGACCAAAAATTCGTATCTCCGTGTACTTCTCTTTCCTGCCACAACTACATAACATAGACCTTTGGTGTTTGTGTGTGGTAGTAGAATCATCTTTCCTGTCGTGCACTATGGTTGTTAGATGTCGGTAGCTATGGGGGTGTGGGAGAAATGGGGGTTGAAAGTAGTCGACCTGTTGCAGTTTCATACTTCTGCCAAAGACAAAAGTGTCATGGTGTATCACTTTTCAGCGAAAACTATAGATCACAGATAACTGGCGTTTGTGTGTGGTAGTAGCACAGAGTCACCTTTCGATCACAACAGCGGCCAAATTTCAGAAACTGTGGTATTGTGGTAGATATGGTGGTTGTAAGTGGCCGACCAAGGATATTTTCGTATTTCGACTGTCTCCGCATATGTCACTTTTCTGCCACAACTCCATAGCATAGATCATTGGTGTTTGTGTTTGGTAGTAGAATCGTATCTCATGTAGTGCGCTATGGTTGTTAGATGTCGGTAGCTATGGGGGTGAGGGAGAAATGGGGGTTGAAAGTGGTCGACCTGTGGCAATTTCATACTTCTGCCAAAGACAAAAGTTTCATGGTGTATCACTTTTCAGTGAAAACTATAGATCACAGATAACTGGCGTTTGTGTGTGGTAGTAACACAGAGTTACCTTTCAATCACAACAGTGGCCGAATTTCAGAAACCGTGGTTGTGTGGGAGATATGGTGGTTGTAAGTGGCCGACCAAGGATATTTTCGCATTTCGACGAAAGGCATGTGCCTCCGCAGATTTCACTTTTCTGCCACGACTACATAGCATAGAGCATTGGTGTTTATGTGTGGTAGTAGAATCGTGTCTGTTGTCGTGCACTATGGTTGTTAGATGTCTGTAGCTATGGGGGATGAAAATGGTCAACCTGCGGCAATTTCATATTTCTGCCAAAGACGCATGTGTCACGGTGTATCACTTTTAAGTGAAAACTATCAATCGCAGATCATTGGCGTTTGTGTGTGGTAGTAACACAGAGTCTCCCATCGATCACAACATTGGCCGAAATTCAGTAACTGTGGGAGTGTGTGAGATATGGTGTTTGAAATTGGTTGATCATGAATATTTTCGTATTTCATCCAAAGACTTGTGTGTATCCGTTAATTTTACTTTGCTGCCGGAACTACATAGCGCAGAAGACTGGTATTTGTGTGTGGTAATAGTATCGAGTCTCCCATCATGCACTATGGTGGTTAGATGTCTATAGCTGTCAATATGAATTCTTTACAATCACGAATGAAGTCGAGGGTACCAGCTAGTATTCAGTATAAAAATGTACTAAGTAGATTGTAGTCACTTTCTGTGGTTATTTGCCTATATATCTCTTTCGGAATACTATCTAAAAACAGTTGCTGTACTGAAACTAAAGAGCTGGTTTCAGATTACATGTTAAGATCTTTTGGCATCCACCACAGGAAAGCAACTACAATTCTACTCGTCCAAAGGTAACTACCTTGTAATATCAGTGATGACGTCCATATTAAAAGTGTATGTTTTGACCCACCCATTCGGTTTTCCATCCTGATAGTAGGGGTTAGATGGCTTTTCAGTAATTAGAGTGTAGATATCGATATTCAGAATGTGGTCATAAGGTTATGTTTGGTCTGTACTCACGTAAGCAACTTTGTACGCTACGATTATTTTCATTTTGGGATTCACGTCCCCACATTTAAACACCCCCAACAACAAGAACGTTGTAAAATAACTTTTGGAATGTTAATCATGCAATGCCTTGTTTGTAAGCAACATAAACAAATGATGCTCTAGATGCATGGCAGGATGTAGCTCTTATAACATAATGGTGACTATTCTGTTATATGTATATATTATGTGATTCCTTACATTAGAGAGTAGTTTTAACACAAAATAACATTTTAAGATATTGGTATTAATTTTGCAATTTATCTGTTAACTACACGATACACTCATATGTTGGCATTTTTAATTTAGCCTGTGGAGACTTTTCCATAAATTTGAGACGGGATCATGAAAAAGACATCATATCAAAGCAGTTAATCCAAATTTCAAGAAGTTCTATTTTTCGATATGTGGAGAAAGTGACATTGTTGGCCCCCCTCCCCAAACATCTAATCATATCTGTAGTAATATTGGATACACCAGACACTTAACATTTAAAATACTATGCAGCTCTATCATAACGTCTTGTGACTATTTTTTTTTTATTATTTCTCAGAATGTTCATTGCCCCTGACATGGGAATGATTCTTCTCAGTTAACTTCCCCAACTGTTTCACTGTTTCAACCAGCAATTGTCTCGCCAAATCAGCTGATCAGTATTTCATTTTGTTACTGTTTTTAACTTCTTCTCCATTTTTATCCCAAACTGTGTGTGAAAACCTTCTTTCTCTCTTATGTTTCTAACACAGCTATAGGTATTTCTACTTGTATCATTCAGTGTTCATTTCCACAAATTTGTTCTTAGCTTTCATGTTGGTTGCTATTATTGCTTGTTTAGTCATTCTATAAGTTCTGTACACTGATTCTATTTTGATCTATTGTGTTCCCATCTCACCAACTTCTTCAGGCTCCTCATAACCCTATTGTTCTATGAAGGTTCTGTACTCCTCGTTATTTTATTTTTGGACAAACATTTCTTCCCATGTTTTTACTGTTTCTTTAATCTGTTTTCCACTTACTTTCTACTATACTAGTGCCTTGCTTTCACATATTGAAATTCTCATAAAAATCTTCACAGTTTTGAAACTTTTGCCTTTTTATACTTAAACCTATAACCTCCTGCTTTATTTACCGATTTCTGGACTTATGACCATCACAACAGCCATGTTACATAATAGGTCCTGGCAATTTTTACAGCAAGCATATTGTACTCGGCTGTTATCTAGGCAGACATGACAGTAGTAGTTCCTCTGATGGCCAACAGTATGCACTACCAGTGAGCGATTATAGTATATATGGACTTTATCACACATAATAAACCTGCATCTGCACCCTGTATTATTACAGCCCAAAGAAAATTAATTTATGCTTTGTTTTTAATGCCACCTGGACATTTTACTATGATCCTGGTTGGCATTTGGCCTCAATGCAAACTCCTGCATTTACACGCAAACATATTATTATTTTTTTTTTAAATTGTACCATTAGAGCCAAAAGGCAGTTAATTGAACCACCTGACCAGTTAAGAGTTTGTATATGTTCTGATAGCTACCTGCTATATTTGATTTTTTTTAAACCCCAAGAGAGAGAGAGGCCACAAGATTTAACTCACATAAATTACTAGATATTCCACTAAACATACAACTATGTAATAAAAATAAAGATATAATCAATTACTGTCTTTTATTAAAATAAACTGTAACAGGAGAAGGCCATCATCAATCAATTTTTTTTAAAGGGAAATTATATTGCTTCAGTGATGCTAAATCATACACACCATTTATTGAAATATCACAACAGTTACTTTTAGGCTGAGGGAGGGAGACCCATGACCTAAAATACAGTTACAGACACCCCAAATAAATGCAATATCACATGGTAGGAGAAGCTTTAGAGAATCTCAACAGTTAGAAGTTCTTGTATTTAACTGTAGAAGAATTTGTAGCAAAGAACCTGAACTTGAAAGTGTTTTACTTGCACAGAAGCATATATCGTAATTGGCACAGATAGTTGGATGTAGGTTCTGTTGAAATTTTTAAGATAATATGAACGTTTTTCGTATGGATAGATTACATCCCCATGGAGGTGGTGTATTCATATCTGTCAGTAAAAGAATCCTTTTGTTAAGGAATACAAAGTAAACAGTTGCTGATATGGTCGATTACCTGAAGTATTTAGGCATAACAGTACAAAGCAACATGAAATGGGACCTGCTTTATAATTTGGTTGTAGGCAGAGTTAATTCTAAGCTGCGATTGATAGGTCAGATTTTAAAGAATTACAATGCAAATACAAAAGAGATACGGTACAAAGCTCTTGTGCTTCGACATTTGGACTAATGTTGAACAGTTTGGGAGCTGTTTCGCAAGAAGTTGATTGACAATACACAGAAAGTACAGAGAAGAGCAGCTCGATTCATGACTGCTGGTCACAGTTCTTATGAAAGAGTCACAGAATTTATTCATAGATTATGCTGGGATTTTCTGGCAGACAGATGACATAGTAGGTTTCGTCTGAGCTTTTTGGTAAACTTGCATACACCCACTTTCATTTATGAGTTCAATGAAATACTTCATCCACCAACCTACTTGGTAGAGATAAGATTCGAGAAATAAGGTACCACACTGATGCTTATATAATTCTCTCTTCCCTCGTGTTACTCAGGATTGGAAAGCACAGAGTAGAGATTAGATTTGGTGCAAAGCACCCTCTCCCAACCACAATGTTTTGAACTGTACAGTATATATGTAGATGTTAAACTGGTACTGGCTGGTGGCCATTTCAGCAAGTACTACTGGCACAGAAGCGGTACAATTTGCTACCATAGGATAGACAAGACCTAATGTGTGACTCAAACATCACAACTGCCTCATGATCACTTATTCTATAAAATTGCACATAATTTTCATTAGGTTTTACAAAGAAAATATTCGGCAAATTATGTCTCCTTGTGTTTTGTTATACCACTTGTGTATATCCTCCTTCCTCACAAAGTATTTGCAAATCTCTGCTCCCTTGTGTTGTTAATCCCATTTCCATTCCAGTTAAATATTTAAGTATTTAGATCCCCATGTATTATGACTACTTTATTCCCACTTCGGGTCATTCAATCCAGCTTCTACACTCGATTCCTCAGTTCGGCTTTCGCATTGTACCTAATGGCATTGTTTAATTTTATAGTTTTCTAAATATTGATTTATTTAATGAATATCATTTCATTTTGCACAACTGCAGATATAAATTAACAATGTGCTGGCACTGACCATGTTATTTTATGTTTCATATAAATTATTGTATGAAATAATAGGTACAGTTTTTTTATAAATTGGACAACTACGGTGTAGTTAATGTTACAAGCAATTAGACAGTCGAAAATAGATAATATTATAACAAATTTTATATAGTAAATGAAATAATTATCTACTGTTAATGACTTGATTGACTATTCAGAAATTATTACACACCCTCATATAGTGACCGAAATGGAAGATCTGACGGACAATTCAGTCCAACAACAATCATTATAAATTTAAAGAAGGTAAACAGTTAGTTCTTGGGATAATTATTCTTTAAAATAAAATGTTGACTGAATTTGAAATGGGAAATTTTGATTTTGGATTGAAAAATTCTAAATTTGACTTGAAAACACACTGCTAAACAGTACATTACTTTATTTCCAATAATTGTCATTAATTTATGGCCATGAAGAGTCTTCCCTTAGAATGTATTGGATTGGTGTGGTAACTGTTATAAACATTTGACTTTTCCAGTTTGTCCAGATTTTGCTGTAAATGAATTGAAAAGTTTGTGGTGTCATTGGTAGGTATGCAGGGAATCTGTGTGGGTGATTTTTCAGCACCAAGTGTTTGTCTCTGTTGATTTATGGGGTGTGAAGTTAACTGTCTGTTACTAGTTGTAGAAAGTAGCCATCACTCTGTGGATACGTACAGACCATTATCATCTCTATCATTATAACTCCCATGAATGATTGCAGGTTCCATAAAGTAGATGATACCTGAGTTAAACACAAGATAGAAACAATGTACAACATGTGGCACCTACAAGGGCTTTTAAAGCACTGATGGTCACTATAGTCCAAGACACCGAATTAGTACATCCAAGGTCATGCGGTCATGCCTCCATCCCCCTGCCCGCACTACCCCATTTGCCCTCAGCTGAGCCGGCAGTGTTGTCAAATGTTCTTCCCCAGCCAGTTGGTTTGTTAACATTAAAGGTTATTATTTTGTCTTTCTGGTGAGTGACGTAGAACAGAATCCTATATGCAGGGCGTTACCGAATAGAAGTACGAGTAAAATCGGTGTTCGTGCAGGCTGTCCAGATATTAGAAAGCAAAGTAAAGTTGCCGTGGCAAATGTTTTCAAGTATTTTAGCAACCTTTCCCACAACGAAGAATCATTAACTTTGCTCAAGTACAAGCATTGACAGCGGAGGCTTGTGGTATTTCCAAGAGATCAGTACAACGTATTGTCGATATTTAAAGTTCGGCAGAAACCAAAGATATGATTTTTTTTTTTTTTTAACTGCTTTACGTCTCTTAACATCTAGGTCTTTAGAGACGGGAAAGGATGGGGGGCAAGGAATAGGAAGGAATTCGGCCATGGCCTTTTGAAGGAAGCATCCCGGCATTTGCCTGGAGTGATTTGGGAAACCATGGAAAACCCAAATCTGGATGTAAAAAATGTAAGAGGCACGGCGAGGAGAGGGGTTGGGAGTACCAAATGTAGATAGCATTTTTTCAGTTTGTTCAAAAGTTTACAAGTGCCAACTTCCTTCAAAATAGGTTAGAAAATGTAGCTTTGTGTAAAGAACATTGGTAATTATTAAGGGCTTGGAATGAGGGGAGAGGTTAAGTTTTTGTAATACTAATGTGGACAGTATTTTTTTCTTAGTTTTAATGTATACTTGTGCAAAGTTTCATCGAAACTAGATACAAACTGAACGTTTGTACAAAAATTAAGAAATTTAAAGGGGAAGAAGAGGCGGATTTTTATTATTATTATTATTTGTTTTTTTTTTTTTTTGTTTTTTTTTTTTGTTCAGAAACCTTCTCCATGAAAAAATAGAACTATGTGCCAACTTTCATGGTGATCAGTCAAACAGTGTCAACTTTATATTTGTATAAAGAACGTTGACAAAAATTAGGGGCGGGGGAGAATGGGGGAGAGTAGTTGGGTTTTTGCAAACCAAATGTTTATAGTATTTTTCTCTTTGTTTTACAGTATACATGTTCAATGTTCCATTGAAATCTGATTTTAAAAAATGTGGGTTTGTACATTACTTATGTGGTATAAAGGGGGGAAGGGGTGGTTTTTGGAAAATTTTTTGTCAGTAACCTTCTGCATTAAAAAATACATGTTTGTGCCAACTTTCATGATGATCGGTCAAATGGTGTTGACATCTATTAATCTCGGAGTACGAGTGTGATCCAATAAGTACTTTGCCCACAAAAGAAAAAACGAAAATTTTGGAAAAGTGGCGATTTATTTCTCAACGTAGTCTCCTTTTAGCTTGATACACTTGACCCAACGATGCTCCAACTTCTTTAACCTGTCTGAAAAATACATTTTCTGGAGATCTGCAAAGTAGGCCTCCGTGGTTTCGATAACCACCTCATTCGACTCAAATTTCTGCCTGGCGAGTGAGACAGTGCGTTGTCATGGTGAAAGAGCATTTTTTTCTTCGCCAAATGGGGCCATTTTTTCTGATATCCGGCGTCGAATCGGCACAATAATTCGGCATAGTAAAGCCCTATGATCGTTTTGCCCTTCTCCAGGTAGTCGGTGTAGATCACACCTTGTGAATACCAGAAAACGGTAGCCATCACCTTTCCGGCCAATGGGACAGTCTTCCCCTTTTTCAGAGCATGTTCGCTGGGTAAAGTCCACTGTCTTGACTGTTCCTTGGTCTCTGGTATGTACCAGTGGACCCGTTTCGTCGACGGTCACGTAACGACACAGAAACTCCTTCGGATTATGCTTAAACAGCATCAAACACTATTGTGAAGTAGTCTTATGGTTGCGCTTGTTGTCCGGAGTGAGCAAACGCGGCACCCATCACGCCGGCAGTTTTCTCACGCCCAAAATTTCATGCAAGATATGACCCACATGGTCTCTTGAGATGCCTACTGTCCCAGCAATCTCACGCACCTTCAATCGGCATCTGCCATTACGAGATCGGGGATTTTCGTCATGTTATCCTCCATGGTAACCGTTTTCGGGGCACCTAGGCGTGGCTCATCAAAAACTGACGTGCAACCACGTTGAAAGTCATTAAACCAATTTTTGATGGTCACCATCGAAGGAGAAGAGTCACCGTACACAACATCCAAGTTCTCTTTGATTTCGTTGCACGATTTTCCTTCCAAAAACAAGATTTGAATCACCAACCGATTTTGCTCTTTTTCCATTTTTCTAAAATCCGTGGACACACCCAATTTCACACGCGATCACAACAAAACTACGAGTCTGATTTGGCTGAAATTTTAACAATGTACTACACAATAATAAATTTCTCTGGTGACAGTGGCACCATCGGGAAGAGAGGCTAAGTACTTATCGGACCTACCTCATATGTATATATATATATATATATATATAAGAGTAGCTGACCCAGTAATGCTTCGCTATTGCTAGACTTGGTTTAGGCAAACCAAATGTAGACAGTATTTTTCAGTTTATTTTAAAGTGTACGTGTGCAAAGTTCCTTCAAAATCGGGGGAAAAGTGGCTTTATATAAGGTATATTGGCAAAAATTAAGGGGGTTTAAAGGGGAAAAGGGGTTGCATTTTTTGATACCATATGTTGCAAAGTTTGGTGGAAATCTGATTAATTTTATGGGTTTGTTTAAATTAAGGGGTGGAGGGGGTTGTTTTTTTTTAATTTTTTTTTCAGGAACCATCCCAGATGTGCTCTCTACATATCAACAGAATTTCATCATAATCGGATAAAAATTTAGGGGTTTTCGATAAATATAATTGGAAATTAAGAGGGAAAGGGGTAAAAGGGAAGAGGGGTGGGATTAGGATACCCAAATTTACATATTATTTTTCTGCTTGTTTTAAAGTATACGTGTGTTAAAGTTCCTTCAAAATTGGGTAAAAACTGTACCTTTATATATGTCACAGTGGCAAAAAATTAAGGGGATGTAAAGGGGATGAAGGGGTTGCCCTTTTGGATTCCATATGTAGACAGCATTTTTCTGTTTGTTTTAAAGTATACATGTGCAAATTTCCATAGAAATACGATAAAATCTGTGTATTTGCTTAAATTGGGGGATGTGAAGGGGTTTGAGGGATGGCGTTTTTGGAAACCATATGTAGGCAATATTTTTCAATTTGTTTTAAAGTACGAGGGGGGATCAAATATAAACGGGATTTTATTTTTTATTCAAAATCATTTATTGAAAAACACAAGGTAATTACAATTTATTTCTCCACATAGTTTCCTGCTTTGGAAATACATTTTTCCCAGAGTATAGGCAGCTTTTTGATGTCCTCATCATAAAAAGAACAGGGTCGTGTCACCAGCCAGTTGCGCATGAAGTCTTCCACACGCTCGTCATATTCGAATCGCCCTCCTAGAGCTTCTTTAAGAGGTCCGAACAAATGGAAATCGCAGGGTGATAAGTCCGGACAGTAAGGAGGGTGATCAAGTGTAGTCCAGTGCATTTCCTGTAGTTTACAGACAGTTAGAGATGCATTATGAGGTCTCGCATTGTCGTGGAGGAGAATGACCTTTCGAATCGGTTGGTCTCTTCTTTTGCGGCGATATGCAACTCTCGCCTTGTTCAACAACTCGCAGTAGTAAGCAGCATTGATTGTGCGTCGCTCATGCAAAAAATCAATCAGCAAAATGCCTCGCCGATTGAAAAAAAAAAAAAAAAAAAAACGGTTGAAAGAACCTTGCCAGCTGACAGTCAAGTCTTGGTTTTCACTGGTGCTGCCTTCCCTTTCCTCCGCCACTCCTTACTGGCTTCTCTGGATTCTGGAGTGTAGTGGTGAACCCATGTTTCATCGCAGATGACGATCCGACTCAAAAATGCATCACCTTCTTCCGCAAACCTTGCTCTAAGCCTCTGACAGACTTCCAAACGTCTCAACTTCAGATTTTCGGTCAAAAGGTGAGGGACCCATCTGGGACACACTTTACGGAACTGTAGGTGTTTTGTGATGATTGCTCGACAGCTCCCATAACTGATTCCGACTTGTTCTGCAATTTCTGATACTCTCGCCCGTCGATCGAAGTCAATAATGTCTTTAACCGCACGAATGTTTTCGTCTGTAACGCTGGTCCGGGGACGGCGACCGTGTTGCTGATTTTCCACACTTTCTCGTCCTTCCTTGAACTTTTTATGCCAGAAAAACACAAGCGTCCTTGACAATGTTTGATCACCGAACTGTGCAGTCATTCTCTGGAAAATTTCCGCCGCTGTAACTCCTTCAAGAGCAAGAAATTTTATAATAATGCGTTGCGCAGTGGAGGGGTGCACCTGTTGCTCCGACATCGTGAGCGTTACTGATTAAATGGCGGGAAATATCTAACAGCACGCTCTCCCCACTCCTAATGATCCCGCCTAAGCATAGCAGAAGCGCGGGCCCAGTACTGCCAATTGTTGATGTTCAGGAACAACAATCCCGTTTATATTTGATCCCCCCTCGTATATGTGTGCAAATTTCCATCAAAATTGGATAAAACCTGTAGGTTTTCTTAATTTATGGGGAGTAGGAGGGAAGAGGAGGTGGTTTTGGGGTGGAAAAGGGGAGAGAGATTGGATTTTGGTAAAACTAATGTCTATAGTATTTTTCTATTTTAAAAAAAGGATATATGTACAAAGTTCCATTGAAATCGGAAAAAAAAGCGAGAGTTTATGTAAAATTTAAGGGTGGGAAGGGGGAGATGGGATGCATTTTTAGAAACCAAATCTAGACGGTATTTTTCTGTTTGTTTTACAGAACACATGTGCAAATTTTCATAGAGATCGGGTAAAATTTGTTGGGTTGTTGAGCCTCCGCAGCCGTAGCCAACTTTTGTGTGCGATTTAAATTGTGCTAGTTTTGTCGTTATCTCTCAATATTTCCTGTTTAGGTAGCGTGCCAGTCAGTTGAGCCTCCACAGCCGTAGCAGCAGTAGCCAACTTTTGTGTGTGATTTAAATTGTGCTAGTTTTTGTCGTTATCTCTGAATATTTTCTGTTTAGGTAGTGTGCCAGTCAGTTGAGCCTCCGCAGCTGTAGCAGCAGTAGCCAACTTTTGTGTGTTATTTAAATTGTGCTAGTTTGTCGTTATCTTTGCATATTTCCTGTTTAGGTAGTTTGCCAGTCAGTTGAGCCTCCGCAGCCGTAGCCAACTTTTGTGTGTGAATTAATTGTGATAGTTTTTGTCATTATCTTTGATTATTTCCTGTTTAGGTAGTGTGCCAGTCAATTGAGCCTCCGCAGCAGTAGCCAACTTTTGTGTGTGATTTAAATTCTGCTAGTTTGTCGTTATCTTTGCATATATCCTGTTTAGGTAGTTTGCCAGTCAGCTGAGCCTCCGCAGCCGTAGCCAACTTTTGTGTGTGATTTAAATTGTGCTAGTTTTTGTCGTTATCTTTGGTTATCTTTGATTATTTCCTGTTTAGGTAGTGTGCCAGTCAGTTGAGCCTCTGCAGCCGTAGCAGCAGTAGCCAACTTTCGTGTGTGAATTAATTGTGCTAGTTTTTGTCATTATCTTTGATTATTTCCTGTTTAGGTAGTGTGCCAGTCAGTTGAGCCTCCGCAGCCGTAGCAGTAGTAGCCAACTTTTGTGTGTTTTAAATTGTGCTAGTTTTTATCGTTATCTTTGAATATTTGCTGTTTAGGTAGCGTGCCAGTCAGTTGAGCCTCCGCAGCCGTAGCAGCAGTGGCCAACTTTTGTGTGTGTTTTAAATTGTGCTAGTTTTTTTCGTTATCTTTGAATATTTTCTGTTTAGGTAGTGTGCCAGTCAGTTGAGCCTCCGCAGACATAGCCAACTTTTGTGTGTGATTTAAATTGTGCTAGTTTTTATCGTTATCTTTGAATATTTTCTGTTTAGGTAGCGTGCCAGACAGTTGAGCCTCCGAAGCCGTAGCAGCAGTAGCCAACTTTTGTGTGTGATTTAAATTGTGCTAGTTTTTGTCGTTATCTTTGAATATTTGCTGTTTAGGTAGCGTGCCAGTCAGTTGAGCCTCCGCAGCCGTAGCAGCAGTAGCCAACTTTTGTGTGTGATTTAAATTGTGCTAGTTTTTGTCGTTATCTTTGAATATTTTCTGTTTAGGTAGTGTGCCAGTCAGTTGAGCCTCCGCAGCAGTAGCCACGAGCCTTAGCAGCCGTTAGTAGCGGTCGCTGATTATTGTGTATTCATTTGTAGTTCGGTTTTTGTCTGTTTCAGGTGACATGGCTTGTGCAAAGTGTTCTGGTACGCGTCTGGTTCTCGAGGAGATTCTTAATACTATGGCGTCTCTTCAAGCGCAGGTATGGAGCATCCTAGATGAGGAGCGGCAGTGTGTCGAAGAAATTCCGCAGCCAACTGTAGTAGAACCGACTAGTTTGGATTTTTAGGTTCCAGTTGCAGAAAACATCTGGCATCGTGTGGATCGGAGAAAAGCGTCGAAATTCCCAATTAGCCGAAGGGAAAATGATACCTTGCCCCTAAGTAACGCGTTTTCTGTGTTGCAGGAAGTTGTAGATTCAAGCGCGAATGGCCCAGAAGAGCAGCAGAGAAGATTTACCCGCAGACCCCGAGCCTTGCCAGGAAAAGGTTTACTGGTCATTGGCAGCTCCAACATGCGACGGCTGGAGAAACCGCTACGGGAATTAGCCATGAAGAACGGTGCAGATCCTCATACTAACGTTCATTCCGTTTCTCTTTCAGGAGCAACCGTACCACGTGTCATGGAGGCCATTCCAAAAGCGATTAGGGAATCAAACTGCCGTCAGTTAAGAGTAGCTGCGCACGTCGGCACTAATGACTCGTGTCGTGTTTCTGTTCCAGATATAGTTAAATCCATGGACAAGTTGGGCCGAAAGGCGTATGAAGCCGCCTGGGAAAATTCAGTTTCATTACAGTTCTCAATTTGCAGTGTGGTGCCGCGTGTCGATTGTGGGGAGGCTGTGTGGTGGAAGATCTTTAATTTAAATAGTAATTTGCAGGAGCTGTGTCGCAAAAACAACTGCGGCTTCGTCGACCTTCGTCCGCTGATAGCTGCCAGCTGGGACGCATTTGACAGGTCGGGCGTCCACTACACACCTAGAATGGCATCCAAGGTGGCTGCTAAAATTTGGAACCGCCTTGATATGAATTATTTTTTAGGAACAGCGTGAGGCCCGAGGATCCTTCATTTCACCGAAGAGGATGTGCTGATAACATAGAAGCTGGTCCCGGTAGTGATGGCGCGAATAATTTTAATATTACAGCTCCAATTACTTCACCCATTTACCGTCAGAGTGCGAGTATGAAAAATGCTATTTTAGACACAAATAACAATACGAAGCAGCTAAGGATAATGGTACTAAATTGTCGGAGTATTAGAGGGAAAGTAGCGGATTTTCACGCCTCAGTTGCGACTAATGATGTAGATATAATACTAGGAACCGAGAACTGGTTGTCGCCTGAAGTTGAATCTAGCGAAGTATTTGGCCCTCATTTCAATGTTTTTCGGAAGGACAGAACTGTCTCAATGGGCGGGGGTGTGTTCGTGGCCGTAAGTAAAACCGTTAATTGCTCTGTCGTAACTGAAACAGAAAATTTTTGCGAGTTAATATGGGTCAAGGTAAAAATTGGCAAAACTTTAAAGTTCATACTGGGGTCATTTTATCGACCTCCGGATTCTGATTTGGCTAACGCGGAATACTTCAGAGAGTCGCTTAATCACATTTACAAAAAATTTCAAGGACATATATTGATCGTGGGTGGTGACTTTAACCTACCGTCGGTTAGGTGGGACACATACACGTTGAGGTTCAGGTTGGGTGGAAGAGATAGGTTAATAACCGAAACGTTCCTAGAATCATTTGCAGAAAGATCTCTTGAACAGATGGTCGAAGAGCCAACACGGTGCGACAAAGATTCCTCTTCCATTCTGGATCTTTTTCTAATTAGCAATCCTGATATTGTAGATAAAGTTTGTATAGAAGATGGTATAAGTGATCACAAGGCGGTTGTGGTAACGTTAAACTCTAGTCTGAGTCTGAAGCATGACAAAGAGAAACTCTTGTTTTGCTTCGATAAGGCAAACGATGCGGGTACGGTTGATCACTTTGCGAAGAATTTTGAAACGTACATGCTAAATACAAATGTTGAGGAACTTTGGTTTAATTTAAAAGAACTAATATGGACCGGTTTTAAACCAGTTTGTTCCTAAGAAGTGTATTAAGGTCAGTAATAACTTCCCTTGGTTCAATAGGGAAGTGAAACGTTTGCTCAGGAGGCAAAGGCGTTTACATGCCGCGGTGAAAAAATCGGGGGACTCATCTAATCGTGCAAAATTAGTCCAGTTGCGTGCGTAAGGCAATGCGCGATGCATTTAAAGAATTCCAAGCCAGGAATTTATCCGAAGATCTCATTACTAATCCAAAAAAGTTCTGGTCGTATATCAAAGTAATAAGAGGCTCCCGTAAGGTTATGCCGTCGCTGATTAAAGAAAATGGTGAATTATCAGAAACAAGCGTAGAGAAAGCAGAAATTTTGAATGATACATTTAAAAAGGCTTTCACGATAGAAAATCAGAGGAGATACCGATATTTAACAATCGTACTGACAAAATTATGAATGATCTCGCTCTTGATGTCAAGGGAATAACTAAACTGCTTATGAATGTAAAAACCAATAAGGCTCCCGGACCAGACGGTATTCCTACAAGATTCTACACAAGATACGCAAAGGAAATTGCACCGTATTTGATGAAATTGTATACCGTCTCTCTGTATCAAGGAAAAATACCAGCCGAATGGAAGACCGCTATTGTAACTCCAGTGTTTAAAAATGGGAATGTTAATGATCCTCAGAATTATAGGCCGACCTCGTTAACTTCAATATTTTGCAGGATTTTAGAACATATCATCTATTCAAATGTCATGCGGTTCTTGGATGAAGGCGAGCTTTAAAATCCAAATCAACATGGATTCAGAAAAGGCCGATGCTGCGAAACACAACTTGCACTTCTAATTCACGACTTGTGCCGAATTATAGATGAGCAATCCCAGGTTGATTTGGTTCTATTAGACTTTAAAAAAGCTTTCGACACTGTGCCTCACACTAGGTTACTTAGGATACTTCGCGGTTACGGCATATCTAGACAAATATGCGACTGGGTTGCTGACTTCCTGAAGGGCAGAACACAGTGTGTAGTTCTCGACGGTGAGCGTTCATCACTTACTGAAGTGGGGTTTGGAGTTCCCCAGGGAAGCGTGTTAGGGCCACTGTTGTTTCTCATATACATCAATGATCTATGCGATATAATAGGGGGGATGAAAAGATTATTTGCCGATGATGCTATAATTTATCGCGAAATCAAAACCCAGGACGACTGCGCTTTGTTACAAGACGATATTATGAAAATAATTGCGTGGTGTAAAGATTGGCAGTTGGAGTTAAACGCTAAAAAGTGCCAAGTCATGCGTGTAAGCAAAAAGGTGACACCATTTAACTATGAATATACGATTAATGGCACTGTCCTTAGAACGGTAGATTCCGCTAAATACCTAGGGGTAACAATTAGTAATAATTTGTCGTGGAATGTGCATATCGAGAATGTAATGGGAAAAGCAAATCGTATGCTCCGATTTCTAGGTCGTAATTTAAATCAATGCACTCAGGAAGTTAAATCGATTGTATACGAGTCACTAGTATGTCCTCACTTAGAGTATTGTTGTTCTGTATGGGGTCCCCATCAAAAGGGGTTAATGGAGGCTTTAGAGAAGGTCCAAAGAAGAGCAGCCCGATTCGTGACAGGTATATATAGTTGGAGGGAAAGCGTAAGTGCGATGTTGAAGGAGTTAGGTTGGGAAGACCTGGAACACCGAAGGCGTTGCTCTCGACGGAAGCTAATTGAAAAATTCACGACAGATGTATTTCGGAATGACAGTCAGCAAATATTGCTACCAGCAACATTCATATCTCGAAATGACCGTGAAAATAAGATAAGAGAAATCAGGGCCAGAACGGATTCATTTCTGTACTCATTTTTCCCACGAGCGATTAGGGAATGGAATAGAAAGGATTTACCGGGCGAGTAAACTTAAAATCCGACAGGAGTAGCTTTCAATAAAGCACTCCAGCCATCCTGATCTGGGTTTTCCATGGTTTGCCCAGATCACTCCACGCGAATGCGGGGATGGTTAATCACAATAGCCCATGGGCGCCTCCTGCCATATTCCTTATAATCCTTCCAAACCATGACCCTTTTCGATAGGTGCAATGCACCCTCCGCCACACACTTTTAGTGAATCGCGGAGTAATAATAATAATAATAATAATAAAATTATGGGGTGTTATGGGGAAGAGGGGGTGGTTTTGGGGTAGAAAGGGTAAGAGGGATTGGGTTTTTGTAAAATTAATGTCTACAGTATTTTTCTATTTTATTAATAGTATATGCATGCAAAGTTCCATCGAAATCTGATAAAAATTGTGGGTTTGTGTAAAAATTAAGGGGTGGGATGGGGGAAAGGGGGTGCGTTTTTGGAATCCAAATGTAGACAGTGTTTTTCTGTTTATTTTAAAGTATATGTGTGCAAATTTCCGTACAAATCAGATAAAATCTGTAGGTTTTTTTTTAAGTTATGGGGTATTATGGGGAAGAGGACGTGGTTTTTAGTAAATTTTATTTCTTAGGAACAATCCCGGACGCGCACTCAACTCACTAAAGTTTCACCGTAATCGGAAGAATGGTTTAGGAGCGCATAGAGGACAGACAAAATTTGATTTTTATATAAAAGACTAGCTGACCCGGCAATGCTTCACTATTGATAGACTTGAGTAGATATATAGATTAAACGAATGCATTTAAAAATTTGCATTTAGTAAAAATTAGATATTTATGTATAAATTTTAATTACTGTTTCATTAAATTTTAAGTTTATTGCAATGGTCTTGGATATGTAATGTTTTTGGTGATTCCAATCAGCATATATACAAAAAAAAGCTGAGTTTGGAGATATATGCTACACGCAGAAAAGTTACACGTGTAAATCAGTCTTAAGATAGGTGAAACTGGAGAGTGGCTGCAGTTTCCTAAGCTAAATATCAACATCATTTTCACATGTTTTGAAGCATTTGTGTGCAATGTTCCTTCGACATCAAATAAAAACTGTAGATTTGTGTAATGTCACAAAAACTTTAAAATCATTTTTAAAACTCCAAGTTCGAATTTCTTGGTCAACAATTGTTCGTTCGTAATCTGTCTGTTGCCATTTAACAGGAAATAATGTGTACTGTAAAATGTTGCTATCTACTTTGTCTAATTTCCTCAGAGTTTTTGAGATGTTTCCAAAAACCTAAATGGTTTCAAGCATAATTTTTTCTTAATCAGGGTGATTGGGAAAGTGGTTGGGTTTTGTAAACCAAAGAAAGACAGCATTTTTCTCTTTGCTTTAATTTACACGTGTGCACAGTTCCATCCACATTTAATAAAGTTCGTGTACGGAACAGTTAAAATTAAGAGAGGAGGACATTGGAAAAAAATAAGGGGGGAGGTTAAGGAGAAGAGGGTTTCGGTTCTTGCAATCTAAATATAGACCATATTTTTCTATCTGTTTTGCAGTTTGAGTGCAAATTTCCATCGATATCGTATAAAAACTGCAGATATGTATATGGAATATTGACAAAAATTAGGGGGTTGGGGTAAGGGGGAGAGCATTTGATTGTTTAAAACCAAATTTGAACAGCATTTTTCTCCCTTTTTGAAGTATACAAATGCTTGTGTGTTTCAATAAAGATTCCTGGAAATTGATAGGGGAGGGGTATAGGGGGGGAGGGTGGGGTTGGGCTTTGGCAAACTGAACGAAAACATTATTATCATTTAACTATATGCGTGCAAATTCCTTCAAAATCGCATAGGTCCTATAGCTCTGGATAACGAACATTGACAATAATAAAGGGGTGGAAAAGGGGACAGGGATTGGGTTTTTGTGCAACTAATGTTTACAGTAGTTTTATATTGTTTTTAAAGTATACACGTGATAAGTTCCATCGAAATCGGATAAAAAGTGTCGGTATAAGTACAAATTAAGGGGGTGGGGAGGGGGAGAATGGTTATGATTTTGGAAACCATATGTAGGCAGAATTGTTCTGTTTATTTTAAAGTAGGTGTATGCCAATTTCCATAAAAATCAAATAAAATCTGTGGTTTTTTTTTTAAATTATGGGGTGTTATGGTGAAGGAGTGGTTTTGAGGTAGAAAATTGGAGAGGGATTGAGTTCTTGAAAGGCTAATGTCTACAGTATTTTTCTATTTTTTTTTTAAGTATACATGTGAAAAGTATCGAAATCGGATAAAAAATATGGGTTTGAGTAAAAATTACAGGAGTGGGAAAGGGGGGAGGGATTGGGTAGTTGGAAACCACATGTAGGCAGTATTTTTTGTTTGTTTTAAAGTATATGTGTGCAAAGTTCCATCAAAATATGTAGGTTTTTTAAATTATGGAGTGTAAGGGGGAAGAGGAGGTGATTTTGAGATGGAAAAGGGGTTGGGTTTTTGTAAAAATAATGTCTACAGTATTTTTCTATTTTTTTAATAGTATATGCGGGCAAAGCTGCTTTGAAATCTGATAAAAAGTGTGGGTTTGTGTAAAAATTAAGGGGTGGGAAGGGGGAGAGGGGTTGCGTTTTTGGAAACCAAATGTAGGCAGTGGTTTTCTCTTTATTTTAAAGGCTGTATTTTTCTGTTTGATTTACAGTATACATGTGCAAATTTCCGTAGAAATCAGATAAAAACTGTAAGTTCCTTAAATTATGGGGTGTTACAGGGAAGAGATGGTGTTGTTTTGGAAATTTTTCTTCTTATGAACAATCCCAGACAACTCACCAAAGTTTCACCATAATTGGTCCCCGGAAATGCTTTGCTATTACTAGACTTGAGTTCACATATAGATTAAATCAACACATTTGAAAGTTTGTATCTAGTAAAAATTAGATATTTATATATAAATTGTAATTACTATTTCATTCAATTTCTCGTTTAATGCAATGGTCTTTGATATGCAATGTATTTGGTGATTCCAGTTTCAATGGCAAAAATTAAGGGGATGTAAAGTGAAGGAGGGGTTGTATTTTTGGAAACCATATTTAGGCAGTATTTTTGTGTATGTTTTATAGGATACGTGTGCAAATTTCCATCAAAATTGAATAAAATGTGTGGGTTTGTCTAAATTAGGAGATGTGAAGGGGATGAGTTCTTGGAAACTATAAAATCTGAATGATTTTGTTTTTAAATTATGGGGTTTTCTTTGCGAAGATGGGGTGATTTGTTTGAAATTTTATTTCTTAGGAACCATCTCGGACGCACACTCGACAACTACCAAAGTTTTAATGTAATGAGATGAATGGTTTAGAAGCGCATAGAGGACATACAAAGAAAGGCACATTCATTAATAGGGTGGGAAAGGGAGAGGGGTTGTGTGTTTGGACACCATATGTAGGCAGTATTTTTCTGTTTGTTTTATAGTAAATGTGTGCAAATTTCCGTCAAAATCGGATAAAATCTGTGGGTTTTTTAAATTATGGGGTGCAATGCAGAAGAGGGAGTTGTATTGGGGTAGAAAGGATGAGAGGGATTGTGTTTTTGTAAAACTAATGTCTACAATATTTTTCTATTTTTTTAATATTATGTGTGCAAAATTCCTTTGAAATCTGATTAAAAAGTGTGGGTTTGTGTAAAAATTAAGGTGTGGGAACCAGGAAAGGGGATGCGTTTTTGGAAACCAAATGTAGGCTGTATTTTTCTGTTTGATTTACAGTAGACATTGCAAATTACCGTAGAAATCAGATAAAAACTGTAGGTTACTTAAATTATGGGGTGTTACGGGGAAGAGATGGTGCTGTTTTGGAAATCTTACTTCTTAGGAACCATCCTGGACAACTCACCAAAGTTTCACCGTAACTGGTCCCCAGAAATGCATTGCTATTACTAGACTTGAGTTCACATATAGATTAAATCAACACATTTGAAAGTTTGTATCTAGTAAAAATTAGATATTTATATATAAATTGTAATTACTATTTCATTCAATTTCTCGTTTAATGCAATGGTCTTTGATATGCAATGTTTTTGGTGATTCCAGTTTCACTGGCAAAAATTAAGGGGATATAAAGGGAAAGAGGGGTTGTATTTTTGCAAACCATATTTAGGCAGTATTTTTCTGTATATTTTATAGGATACGTGTGCAAATTTCCATCAAAATCGGTTAAAATGTTTGGGTTAGTCTAAATTAGGGGATGTGAAGGTGATGAGTTTTTGGAAACTATATGTAGGCAGTACTTTTCAATTTGTTTTAAAGTAAATCTGTGCTAGTTTCCATCAAAATCAGATAAAATCTGTGTGTTTTTTAAATTATGGGGTGCTAGGGAGAAGAGGGGGTGGTTTTGGGGTAGAACGGGTGAGAGGAAATTTGTTTTTGTAAAACTAATGTCTACAATATTTTTCTATTTTTTTAATATTATGTGTGCAAAATTCCTTTGAAATCTGATTAAAAAGTGTGGGTTTGTGTAAAAATTAAGGTGTGGGAACCAGGAAAGGGGATGCGTTTTGGAAACCAAATGTAGGCTGTATTTTTCTGTTTGATTTACAGTAGACATGTGCAAATTACCGTAGAAATCAGATAAAAACTGTAGGTTACTTAAATTATGGGGTGTTACGGGGAAGAGATGGTGCTGTTTTGGAAATCTTACTTCTTAGGAACCATCCTGGACAACTCACCAAAGTTTCACCGTAACTGGTCCCCGGAAATGCATTGCTATTACTAGACTTGAGTTCACATATAGATTAAATCAACACATTTGAAAGTTTGTATCTAGTAAAAATTAGATATTTATATATAAATTGTAATTACTATTTCATTCAATTTCTCGTTTAATGCAATGGTCTTTGATATGCAATGTTTTTGGTGATTCCAGTTTCACTGGCAAAAATTAAGGGGATATAAAGGGAAAGAGGGGTTGTATTTTTGCAAACCATATTTAGGCAGTATTTTTCTGTATATTTTATAGGATACGTGTGCAAATTTCCATCAAAATCGGTTAAAATGTTTGGGTTAGTCTAAATTAGGGGATGTGAAGGTGATGAGTTTTTGGAAACTATATGTAGGCAGTACTTTTCAATTTGTTTTAAAGTAAATCTGTGCTAGTTTCCATCAAAATCAGATAAAATCTGTGTGTTTTTTAAATTATGGGGTGCTAGGGAGAATAGGGGGTGGTTTTGGGGTAGAACGGGTGAGAGGAAATTTGTTTTTGTAAAACTAATTTCTACAATATTTTTTGAGCCGTGCTCGGTTCGCATTATTTAATTTCCCCGCCCGCGATAGTCTTCTGATACTGAGCCCGCGTGCTAGTTGCCCGCAAGAGAGCGCTGTGGCCATGTGGTGCCCTCTATTGGTTGAATGTGTTGATATAATCGGGGACACGAGATCGGGAAAGTGAGTCGATCGGCAGCAGCGGCTTGGTTCATTGGGCCTAGTACTTCCTCAAGGGACTGCGACGTTGGAGGCCCGCTGGTATACCGAGCTTTGGTAATTTGCCCAGGCAGTTTGGAAGTTCTACTTTAGGTGGATTTGTGGTTCCACCGAGACCGTTCTTCACTCTCATTAATCGAAGGAATTCCTCTGCTGCGCCTCATGTCCGTGAGCGGTTTTCTGCCGATTCTGGAGTAAGTTGGTGGTCAAGGCTGGTGGTGACTTTGAGGTGGTAAATTGCCATTTTCTAGCCCCAATGGGTATTTGGGGATAGAATACCTGACGACTCCAACTACAGAGTGCGTCGTTCACGGCATTCTGGTTAATTATGTTACGGGAATGGACAAATTTCCCCAGCATGTGGTGCTAATCGTTCCCGCCACCTTATCAGTGTGTGCAGGTGGTAACGACTTATGCGCCGGTGTGCACACATTCTAGTGTGTCAGAAGCTTTGGGTAAGAACTCCCTTCTTAAGGTTAAATTGAAAGACGCTGAGGTAAACTAATTCCTCTTCTTTGCAATAATTGGTATATTTTGTCTCCTCTGTACAAATTGTAATTGCTACTAGTTATAGAGTTGTTACATAATGGTAAATTGGTGAGAGCCTGCCCTGTTATATTACGTTTCTGTTTGGATGTTTAATATAAGTGGAGATATTGTGATTGGGGATATTCTTATGGCTCAACCTGGTTGTTATCGCATTGACTCATGTATTATATTATTTGTGATTACTGGATTTATTAAGACCTTAATCTGCAAGATCAAAGTTTCTTATGTATTATATTGTATTACATTATTTATGATTACAGGATTTACCAAGATCTTAATCTGCAAGATCAAAGTTTCTTATGTATTATATTGTATTACATTATTTGTGATTACAGGATTTATCAAGATCTTAATCTGCAAGATCGAAGTTTTCTTATGTATTATATTGTACTATATTTGTGATAGTCTCTATAAGTTCAACCGTTGGTCATGATTCTTGCAATAAAATGTTTGAACAAGGCTTGCTTTTTATAACCATGCTCCCACATGCTTCCCACTGAGTCCTTAGCGGCTACCACACATATCAAATGGTAGCAGAGCATGGTTATATTGGGTAGTGTCAGGCCTTGTTGTTGGTTCTTTGTTATTGTCATACTCTCACATATTGTATTTAAAGATTCGTTATGGAAGGCACGCGCTTTGTAGGGTGGAGTTATCTTAAGAAAGAGCAGCTGCAGTACGAACTCAGAATTAGGGGAGCGTCGGACGATAGTAGTGTGTCTGACCTTACTGAACGTTTGCGTGCAGCCCACCCCGCACCCGTTGCCGTCCCACCGGAGCGAATTGGGGAGGTAGGTGAGGCTATTTCCGCTTGTGCAGTGGGGTTGCAGGAGCTCGGGAGAAATATTGCCTTCTTGAAAGAAAGCAGGCCAACTAGGAGTCAGATTTATAGGATTCAGGCTCAGCTTAACCATTTTAATGATCATCTTACCGATTTGAAAACCTTGAACTTGGATAAAGATCAACTTTCCTCTGTAGACAAGTTGAGAGCTGAATTACAGGACTTGTTATTGCTGGTTAATTCATTGGGTTTAGAAGGTGACACTTGTAGTGAGTCTATAGAAGGGGTAACGGTGAGAACTGATCATCATCAGATGTACCAAGTAGTTCCCGAGTATCAGGCCATTTCAAATCAGTTTGCCAAATTACCTAGTCCTTTGCGTGTGTTGTTAAGGGATGTCAAGGAACTTTCAGTGGGAGATATGAGGCAAATTGAACATTTGTTGTGGCTCACCGTTCCTTTTTAAAAACACGCAGATGCACTTCTGGTTCCTCAACATAGTATTTTGGCTTTGTTATATCCTTTAGCTAAGGGTTGTTTGGCAGATTATCTTGCGGAGATTATGCAGGAAAGGGGGACCTTAAAAGATTTAAGACAAAAGGTGATTCGAGAGAAAATACCAATACGTATATTGAGGGAGTTAGAAAGAGTTCATTTTTGGAGAGTACAATCTATGACGGAGTCGTTGGGGGAATTTGTGGAGAGGGTTCATATGGCTGTAGCGGCGTTACAAATGGATATTTCTGAAAAGGATATAGTTGCCAGTATTGTCGAAGGTCTTCGTCCGGAGGATAGGGCTAGGGCCGTGTTTAATATAAGACCGGTATCTTTTGTTCAGCTTAATCAGTTAATTACTTCTATTGAGGCCTTGCAACTTGTTGATCAACAGAGAGCAGAAGGTAGGGCACAAGTCACTAAGAAAGATGAGGGGAAGTCTGATTATTCATGTGCTAATAATTACTATGTTACAGGCAAGTATTTTCGTTGTGGCGCTGGTGACCATTTCGTTAAACCGTGCCGAGCGCCTCGTGCGCAACGAGCTGATAGCAGACGCCGCGGGTTTCAGCGGGCAAGTTTCGCTGGTAATATTTATCGGTGTAGTAGTGTTATTGCAGGTAGGGCTGTTAAGCGGTGTTTCCGTTGTAATTCTAATCTTCATTTGGTCAAGAGATGTCCGTGGGCCAAGCGTCAGATTGGCAACCGTTTGTCTTGTCAAGAAACGAGGCGTTTGCCGCCTAAAGGTTTTCGTAACCGTATTTTGATTCCTAAGACTTCTCATCTCCCTTTTCTTTGTGCCAACATCAATCATGAGCCTGTTTGTGCCCTCATTGATTCGGGGAGTTCTCTCTCCCTTGTCGATTATAACTGGTATGTGGAGTTTCGTAACATCTGTCGCTTTCCCGTACTCAAACCCCCCCGCGCAAGGATGTCGTACTGTTGATGGTCAGAAGTTGCCTCTCGTGGGAGTGTGTCGAGTTTGGGTGAGAGTGTGTAATTATACCTGGCTTCTTAATCTGGTCGTCGCTAAAGGATTATCAATACCCGTTATATTGGGTATAGATTTTATCAGAGGTACTGGACTGGTCATGGACTGTAGTTCTAGCACCTTTTATTTTAAGTTTGACCCTCAGAATCAAATTGCCCTTTGCTCTTGTCGCATCTCATCACGAGTAAACGCCGTCCTTACACAAGTGGGTGATTGTAAGATGGGTCATCTGTCTCAGAGGCAAGCTCTTAAACTTCTGGAAATATTGGAGCAGTTTAAAGATGTTTTGGTGGATAAATTGGGAGTAACTCATCTTACTGAATATAAAATTCACCTGTCTGATGATATTCTGGTGAGGCAGGGTCCCTACCGTTTGTCCCCCGAAGATGAACTTACTTCGTAAAAAAATCGATCAGATGCTTAAGGATGGAGTTATTAGACCCTCCACTTCAACTTATGCTTCTCCAATATTTTTAGTTCCTGAACCTGAGAGAGAGGAATACAGACCTGTAGTTGATTACAGGGCATTAAATTAAAAGGTCGTATTAGAATCAGTTCCCCTTCCTGATCTTCACAATGCCTTTACTTGGTTTGCCGGTGCCAAATATTTTACTGTGTTGGACCCTAATCGAGCGTATCACCAAATTCCTCTGACTGAGGATTCTAAGGCGGTTACAGCATTTTGCACGGATTGGAATTTGTTTGAGTTTAATCGTGTTCCATTTGGTTTATCTACTGGGGCCCCGGTGTTATCCCGCCTCCTTGACAGAGTGCTGGGGGATCTTAAATATCGCTTTGTGTATAATTATCTGGATGACGTGGTGGTCTATAGCGAGTCCTTTGAGCAACATCTGCATCATCTTGATCAAGTTCTAACCAGATTTAGGGAAGCTGGCATGATGGTTAGGCCGTCAAAAATTACCTTGGCCTGTCAACAGGTTTCCTTTCTCGGGCACCTCGTGTCAGTCGATGGTGTTAGGGTAGATCCTGAGCGTACTAAAGATCTTCGAAACTTTCCACCCCCTACTAATGCTAAAGGGGTTGCTCGGTTTATTGGTATGGCCAATTATTTTTGCCGTTTTGTGCCTAATTTTGCTCATATTGCCGCCCCTTTAAATGATCTTCATAGGAAAGGGTGCAAATTTGTATGGGGGCCTAGCCAACAAGCTGCCTTTTGCGCGCTGAAATCTGCGCTTACGAATCCCCGTTTTAGCCATTCCCGATTTTAATAAACCATTTGTGGTACAAACTGATGCATCTAGTGCTGGTATTGCGGGCCGTTCTCTTGCAAGAAGGTGATCAGGGAAGATGTCCTTGGGCTTACATTTCCAGGAGGTTGGCTGGCCCCGAATGTAAATACTCGGTTTACGAGTGTGAGGCTCTCGCGGTCCTCTTCGCTCTAGAGAAATTTTGTTTTTATCTGGAGCACCGTGAGTTTGTTCTTGAGACTGATAATCAAGCTTTAAGCTGGGTTCTGGCGCGCCCCCGTAAAACAGGGCACATAGCAAGGTGGGCCGTCCGAATCTCCGCCTTCCACTTTTCGGTACGGCATATTCAGGGATCTGATAACAACATTGCTGATGCGCTTAGTCGCATGTTTGAGGATCTGGAAGAGCCCTCGGAAGGTAGCGATCAGGGTTTTGCCTGGCAGGGGGTATTTTAACTGAAGTTCCCCTATTGTTTACTGATCTCAGGGCTAAACAGAGGTCTGACCCCTTGCTGTGTCCCATCTACGAGGGCTGTCCAGAAAGTAACAGACGTTTTGACCTGGCGCAACAATGGGTGCTCCTAGCGCCGCCATCTTGGCGTCAGACTGTTCATATATTCAGTACGCAACCAGCCGTGGTAGTTTGCACATCGTTCCTATCGTACTTTGAATACAGTAGAGTGTTAAAATGGGCGCTACAATTAAAAATCCCGCCAGTTGTGAAGTGCGAGCTGTAATACGGTTTTTGTTGGCGAAAAATCACAAACCAATTGAAATTTATCGCCAGATTTGTGATGTGTACGGCCAAGGAATAATCAGTGAAAGCCGAGTGAGGCAATGGTGCATTGATTTTAAAAATGGTCGAACCAATGATCACGATGAGGAGCGCTATGGGTAGGCCTAGTGTTGCGAGTGATGAACTGGTGGTGAAAATAAACGAAAAAATCCGTGAAAATCGTCGTTTCACGATTACGGAGCTTTCAGAACATTTCCCCAAATTTCACGGAGTTTAGTTCATGAGATTGTGGTTGGTAAACTTGGTTACCACAAATTTTGTGCCAGGTGGATTCCGAAAATCTTAACAGAAGACCACAAAAAACAGAGACTTGCTGCAGCACTGACGTTTCTGGAAGACTACGCCAAAACTGAAAACCAAGTTATCGATCGTATCGTAACTGGCGACGAGACTTGGGTAAAGCACGTCATCTTTGAAACAAAACGGCAGTCTATGGAATGGGGACACACGCATTCGCCCAAGAAACCGAGGAAACGTCTGCAAACGCTGTCAGCAGGAAAAATTATGGCTACTATGTTTTGGGATGCTAAGGGTGTGATTCTCGTTGAATTTCTTGAACGTGGCCAAACAATCACTTCAGAAAGGTATTGCAAAACACTCAGAACATTAAGACGCGCGATACAAAACAAGCGTCGGGGAAAGTTTGTTGTTTCTCCGCGACAACGCTCGTCCACACACAGCCAATCGTACCCAAGAGCTCTTGGATGGGAAGTTTTCAATCACCCGCCGTACAGCCCGGATTTGGCACGAGCGACTACCACCTGTTCCCGGCGATGAAGACATGGTTCACAACACAACAGTTTGAAACTGACGCTCAACTGCATGCCGGTGTAAACCAGTGGTTGAAGTCTCAAGCGGCAAATTTCTACAGAGAGGGTACAAAAGCTTGTACCACGTTATGATAAGTGCCTTAATTTAAATGGCGATTATGTTGAAAAATAGCCTAAGAGTTTACCTCTAAAATGTATATAATAAAAATCGTTTTTTTCACTTTGCTTATTTTTTATTCAAAACGTCTGTTACTTTCTGGACAGCCCTCGTATCAACAACTTTGTAATGGTGAACTGTCTCCGTGGTTCGTATTGCATAAAGGTATACTGTGCCGTGAGGTAGGAAAGAGAAAACAACTTAGAATATGTCTTCCAAGAGAAATTAACCTCTTCTGTGTTTTATTACTTTCATCATTCTTTGGCTGGGGGCCATTTAGGTGTTCATAAAACCATACACAAAATTAAGGAATGTATCACATGGCCTGGGTTAGTAAAGGATGTCCGCAAAATGGTGGGGTAGTGTCGTATTTGTAACATGTCTAAACCGGATACTGGTCCCAAGAAAGGTTATTTGTGCTCCCTTCGGGAACAGAACCCCATGGATAAACTTTTCGTTGATCATGTCGGTCCCTTTCCCCGTACAAAGTTAGGAAATAGGTACATCCTAGTTGCCGTGGATGCTTTTACTCGCTTTTGTTGACTTTTTCCTGTTCGTACTACCTCCACCCGAGTATGGTAGGACATCTCCAAAAGATATTTGCTTTGTTTGGGCCTCCTAAGGTTATTGTTAGCGACAATGCTTCAACATTTCTTTCTCATCAGTTTAAAAGGTTTTGTTTTTCTCAAGGCATCAAACATGTGACCATACTCCCTATCATCCTGAACCTTCATTTGCGGAATGAGTAAACCGTAATTTAAAGGCCGCATTGATTGCTTATCACGCTAATTCGCGTACCAAATGGGATGAATCTCTTTCATGGATTAATTTAGTTTTTAATGCCGCTCGTCATGAAGTTCTGAAGGCCTCACCAGCTAGTCTGATGCTTTCCTACCCATTGAATTCACCGTTATCCAATTTGTGGGACATTAAGGAACTCTTGCCTGATAAAGCTAATTCTCATACTATCAAGGAGAATTGGAATAGAGCTCGTAAGAACATTAAGTTAGCCCACGAGCGTTTACGCAATAGGTATAATAGGGGTAGAGTCCCCTTTAACCACAAGGTCGGGGACGAGATTTTCGTTCGTAATTTGAATCCTCAAGGTGGTGCTGAGGGCGGGCAATCTGGTAAATTAGCATATAGGTTTATGGGCCCTTATATTATACATAAAATACTATCGCCAGTTAATTTGTTGGTCCAAAATCCCAATTCCAAAAAACTTATGAGGGTGCATCTATCTCAGGTTAAATGTAAGACTAAGCCTTTGTAAGACCCAACGCTGATACCGAGGCTGAAGTATCGCCTTAGTGCCTCAACTAACAGTTTATGTGGATTCAAAGTTCTGCGGAAAGTTCACAAAATAATTTGAATTTGACCATGCAGCCGTACAGACACTCAACTAAAATGCTTAAAAATCCCCACTAGATCTGTTACTAACCACAAATCTAGAAAAGGTTTACTGTCTACTATGAAATCACAAGTCCCCTTTACTCGAAAAATTTGAAGTTTATTTAAAAGAAATCACAAGTTCAAAAATAGCATTACACAGTTGAGTAGGCAATCGAACAGACTTTTCCGAACTATTGCAGGTTTTGGAGAGAAATTTTACCGACCGACCCCTTTAGTAAATTTACAAGTTCATGTTAAAAGTTATCCTCGCATGCCATCACACCAAAGTCCAACATGGCTGACCCAATGGCGCGAAC